>VZTL01025583.1:49217-81612 GCA_013400535.1 Scopus umbretta
TGAGGTAAGGGGCAGTAGCAGGAAAGCCAACAAGTGATTGTAGCAGTAGTCTGGTAGCGCATCTACCTAAATCACTTGTGGAGCCCAACTAATAACAGCAGGCCAGAAAGAGCAGTCTAGCACTTCTCTTCAGCAGTAACTTGCACATCCCTTTCCACTCATTTCTCTTCTGTGTACATTGGCCTGTCTGTTGGCTCCAGATATGAAGACCAGTGCTTGGACTTGGTGAACCTGGCCAGGGTTTGGCTCTCTCTCCAAGCTTTCATGGGAGCCAAGGCCTATTGAGCATTTACATGAGTAGGGTCATAAAGATCTTTGCAAACGATAAATTGCATACTTTTCAATACTTTTCTTTTGTTGTTTTGGCCTCAGAACCCAGTTTGCAGGTTTCTTGAGTTCCTGCAGACAACAACTGCAGGAGAGTTATCCCTAACTCTAAATTAACATCTAAACTGTGAGATTTAAGCTTTAGGGAGCCAGGAACAGGAAGGGTCCTCCCAGTTGAAACTAATTGGATCCATGCTCCTATATCCGTGCCTGTTTCCAAAAGGGTATAATGATTCCAACCAGACTGTTTGCTCAATGTCAGTCTAAATTTAACTTCATGCTACTTTGCTTTATTTTAATTTGACATTATTTTCATGTTTATTTTACCTAATAAGAGAATCATTTAACTATAAAAGACTCATTTTGGAGGGTTAAGGGTGGAATCTGGAATGGGTGAAGCTTGGAATAACTACTGACCTGCTCGATTATGCTGGAGTAGGGCATGAGCAATGATGTCAAGTCAGGGAGGCAAGCCAGACACGTAGGGGTGAACAGGCCTGCTATTCTCCCTCATCATTGGAAACGTCAGTAGACTTGCTTGAAGGACAGATGTGTCTGAGTTTGTGATAAAGACACCCTGAAGTCTCCACCAATCAGAATGCATTGATGTTATTGTTGAATTTCACTTTGAAGAATGGATTTTAAGAGAAAACTATTGGCATTAATACCACAAAACCACCATTTCACTCAATCTGGAATATCATGATATAAATGAAATATGAGACTTTGAAGGTGACTATTGATTAAGTAAACCTCACCTGAGGGGCACACAGTCTGTGATTCAAAAAGTGCACTGTGAAATGGGGACAAACTGTTTCTGAAAATAGGGCCCTTTCATCATTTCTCAGACTATCTTTCAAAATACGTTGTTAGTTGAATTTTAGATTCTTTAACAGTGAATTGAGTTATTCCTGATACACATTGTTCTGAAAGTATAATTTAGTAAGAGATATATTAACGTCTCCTGACTTCAAGGGAATTTGTTTCCTTTGTTGTCACTTAAGGTGGGAGTAATCTTGTGTAACCGTACAAAGCTACAGTGAGGTTATCTACGTCTAGGATAGTCACCCCAGGCATCTTCTATAAGCAAAGGAAAGAAATAGGATCTCTTGGAGATTGCTTCATCTAGCTTATTTTTGTTACCTGTGTTTGGAAGAGATATATCATGACTTTAAAATGCATTTCTCCTTATTGACTGTTGGGAGAGTTGGGGTTGTTCAGCCAGGAGAAGAGAAGGCTCCAGGGAGACATTATTGTGGCATTTCAATGTATAAAGAGAGCTTATAAGGGAGGAGGAGAAAGACTTTACCAGAGCCTGTAGTGATAGGAAAAGGGTCAATGGTTTTAAACTGAAAAAGGGTAGATTTAGATCGGACATAAGGAAGAATTTTTTTCTGATGAGGGTGGTGAGACACTGGAACAGGTTGTCCAGAGAAGTTGTGGATGCCCCATCACTGGAAGTGTTCAAGATCAGGCTGGATGGGGCTTTGAGCAATCAAATCTAGTGAAAGATGTCCCAGCCCATGGCAGGAGGATTGGTCTGGATGATCTTGGGTTCCAACCCAAACTATTCCATGATTCTATGATTCTATGATTGTGACTATAAAGGAGTCCAGAGTGAGTATTTCTATGCATAGGTCTATATTTTAAGTCTATACCTGTGGTTAGGTGAACTTGGTCCTTGCAGTCTAAAACTGAAAACTTTGAAATAATGTGATTTTACCCGCTGTACATAACAGACTGTTACAGTTTACTTCATTAACCCTGTCCTGGGTCATGTCTTGCCTGGCCAAAGCATAACTTTCATGTAACTACCCATATTTTCCAGAAAAGTATCTGTTGTTGGTCTGAAGATCTTGTGCACTGTCTGCACTACTTATTTCTAGAGCTATACTTACATCTGTATCTGCTAAACCATCTTTTGTTTGGCTGGGGTAGGTTACTGAATGATCCAAATCACTCAGTATTGAGGCTCTGTCTTCATTTATTATTGAGCCACCTGGAAAACTTTGTGTAATCTGAAAATTTTATGAGCAGCAATTTTTATACTTGTTTTCAGAACAATGATCAAAGCACTGAATGACATGACACATTACACCAATCCCTGTAGGAGCCCAGTGGATGCACCATATTCAAAACTAATTTCCTGTTGACATTCCTATTTCTGAGGCCTGTTAGCTAATCATTTCTTAATCCATTTCACATATGTGCTATTGAGACTGTGCGATGCTCACGGTTGAAGGAGAATGGCGGCACAGTCAATTGACCTTACAAAAGCCTATATAATTCATACATCTCCGAAGATGATATTGTAGACAAAATGTGTTGTTTCAAAAGAGAACCAGTTTAATTTGAACTTACTGAATAGCACCAATTACACCTTATTTCAAAATTCTTTACTGATTGAATCACTTTTCTGCATTCCTTTAATTTTGCCCTGAATTGAAATCATATCAGTCTTAGCTATCTGGATAGCTATCTGCATCGTCTCACTTTTCTGCCTTGAAAACTTGCACATCGGTTTTGATCTTACTTCTGCAATTCTTCTCAGCTTCTGTGGTTATTAAAAATAGATATCGACTCACCAAAATCTCCTTCAGGTAGTTCTTAGGTGTAAATTACCAAGATTTGTTGAAATAAAAATTCAAAAATTATTTTGCTACAAGGCCCATTCTGTTGAGCTGGAATGCAGCCATATAATTGTCTTGCTATTAAGCAGCAATATTTTCTTATTGACAGGGAAATAAGACTTTGTGTAATCAGACAACCTGTATCAAATAAACTGAGTTAGACAGATTTGTCTTAAGTTGTCTTGGACTCTCACCCTCTCTCCACCACAGTAATCTGATCCTGCAAAATTTCACAATGATTTTTTGGCAGTTGTTCCCCTAAGGTCCATGACTCTTCCGATAAAATCCTAGACACTGATCGGAAAAAAAACTTCAAAGCGAGAGAGAGAGCACATTATTGCAGTGGTTGACATAATGACATCTGGAGGAAGACATTACCACTCAAAAATTGACCATGGCGGTGTGGTGAGCACTGTGGCTTCTCCTAACTTCAAAGCTCAACATGGTAGTTAACAGATGACAATACCCACTTCCTTGGGCCTTACTGAATTTACTTACTGTGCTTCTTGAAAATTATCTTCTCCACCACATGAGTGACCAAAAAGAAAACTCTACGGAAAAAAAAGTCATTAGCATCTGTACTGTGGAGTCAAATGTGTCCATGTTTATATGGGGCTTTGATGTGTGTGAACAAGTGCTGACTCTAGATTTTGTAAATGTAATATAACATGTCCCTAAATATTTTTAATGTCATTTTTGAACACAGTGAGAATATGAAATCTGTTATCAGATATTTAGCCGGTCAAAGAAAAGCATACCTCTGCTTGTGCTGGTCCACCTATTCAGGAGCTTTTATCTGTTTATCTGTCTGTCTTGTTCTTCAGTCTGTCCATCCAGGGGAATCACTAAATGCCCACATGTATAATTTGACACCAGATATTTTTCTGCTGTGTGTTGAGTAGCTGTAATCAAGACTGTCTAGGGGAGAAGGATGGGATTAGACAAACTGTCAGAAGTAGGAAGGAGACTGGGAGAAGTCAGAGAGGAAGGGGAAGAAGGAATAAGCCCTGGTTTTGTGCCCACTGCAATCTGGACGACTCCCAGCATTTCCATTGCTCATTATTGCTTTGAAGTCAGAAAATGTCTGTGAAAATTACTAGTGAAGTTTTCTCACCTCTACCTAGCTCTGGTAGAAGATCACAGTTTACTCCCACTGCTGCTTTCTCTTTTAGCTTTAATAGTGGTTCATCCGTAGTCTGCATCAATAGAGTCCAGTCCTTCCCAGGACTCAGGTGAATGACAGGATGCTCACGCCTGATGAACCATGGAGGCGGAAGGAAAAATGGGGTTTTTTTGAGACCTGGGATATTACATTTAAAATTAAATAAATAAATACGACCTGAAAGAACATTTTGTAGTGGTAGAATCAAGCACTTAAAAGCTGATAAATGTCAGAATTAAGGATGTCAATCAACTTCAAAACATTACCTTCTGGCATTGTAAATTGTGATACAGTCTGTATTTACCTCATCACATACAGTTCCTTCCTCAAGGCTCCTGTCTCTAATAATGCACATGTAACAATGAGAAGCAGAAAAAGAAATGGAAGAGTTGCACCAAATGAAGCAGAGCTGAGTGTAAAACTGGAGCTGCAAAAAAAAAAAAAAAAGGATCTAATAGCTGTGAAAGGAGAGTTCAACCACTAATTCTGAGATAATAAATTTTTGACAATTATTGTAGTGTCTTCGTCATCTCTGTATCTGGGGAAGTGTTGACTCTGATTATAACCAATCATCTAAGCAGTCATCACTTTGACAAAGTGTTTCCCCTGAGACACTGCAGATTCTAGCTGGTTGTGAAACCATAGATATAATCTTCACACCCATACAAATTTAGAAAATGTATAGAGATATACTAGAATTGTTATTGCACCTTTACTGTTTTGACTGAAATGATAGTGATACGTGATTAAATCTTTCAAAGTTTTTGCCCAGCAAATTGGGCAGTCCTAGTTTCTGTAATCTCATTCATCCCTCTCTTGCTGGTAGAAAAGGCAATTAAAAGTTCTTCTGTTTCAGAGGGCATTTTTGTTACAGGCAATCAAGCAAAGCTGTGTGCTTATACATACAAGTCATGGACATGTGGTGGTTTGTTTTTTTTTTTTGACCTGTCACAAGGCAAGCACATTCATGGTAGAACAGATGGTCTTTGTCCAAGCTCTGCAGAAGGAGACCCAAATCAAAGATCACCTCAGCAAAAGATCTACAGCATCTCTTCAGTCTGTATCATTTAAACAACTCTCCCATTTGCCGGAAGTAATTTCTGAACACCTTCTTTCACCAAGGATCACAACAGGCAAGTCTTTCTCATGTAGTGTCCAAAATAAAAGCTTTTCTCTTTACAGTTACAAAGGACTTCAGACGTTGGCTACTCCTCATGGAGAGAGATACTCTCCTAAAACACTGCTGTAATGAAATTCAAAGTGAATATCCAGCACCTACCACCCTCTATCACAACTACATATAATAATTCTGTTCCCTTCCATATTCACTGAGAAATTTCAAATATGTCCATATCAAATTTGATGCCATCTCACATGCAGCTATTTTCAGTTCTGTCTGCCATTTCAGTTTCTAAAAATGCTTTCCTATTTCTTGATGGGTTTTCATTTTTTTCATTTTCCATCTAATAACATTACTGAAAAGTGATGTGAAATAGATAAATCCATCAGTTTCCTCTTTCATTCTCAGACATACACACATACAAACCAGAGAGTGTGCATGAAGTGCAGGAGACAGAAAAAAATCAGAAAATTCAGGCACATGACTTTTTACTTCTGCAGTGAATGAAAACTGAAGGTCCTGAAGTACCAGAGTCCTACAAGACTCGCAAAGCCGTCATGCTGCTGCCAAGAACATGCTGTCATTTGTGGCTCCTCACACTTCCTTGACCACAAGAGAGCCTGGAGACAGGAATCCACCACTGAGGCTTTGAAAAAGCTGCATTAGGTTATTGAGCAACTGGATTCATGAAACTCTCCTTGTTATCCTATTTGTGGTGTCTCTCAGCTTTGCAACCCATAGCAAAATGGCAGTTTCTGACTGCAGTTTTACCTAATATATTGTATATTTTCACACTAGACTGTTTGATGTCTGTGTTAGCCCAGACACAAATTAGCTGGGAAAAAAAGTGTATTACACACACATGCATACGCACACCCCTCTATGCTTCAAGAGCTTTAGGTCACAATGTCAAGCAAGAAATTAGGAAAAGCCACAGTTTAGGTAGCCTTTGCAACCTCAGTTTTCTTTCCATGTGCAGAAGGTCCACGATAACATCTCAAATGAAATGATCCCATCCTATCTCTTTCACACAATCTTACCCAGTGCTCAGGATTATTAGTCTCGAGGGTGAATGAGAAGCCTAGAGACCCAGGATCTGCCATATGGCAGTACTATACCTCACGTGAGGATGTGGGAAAAAGGACTAGGGGACTACAGGGGGAGAAAAGAGTGGCGTAAGAGGCCCCATCTGCTTTCTTACTGTGATTCCCGCTCTTGGTGTTGTGAACACTTGTGCTTATATCTCCCCTGGTAATTACAATTACTTCTTTTCTTCCAGCTGACAGCACACAAAGCTTGCACAGAAATTTCATTTTTCATTTAAAAACTATATAAATTGCCAGCTCCACTAATTGTGGGAAAAGCCTTAACAGACAACCCCAGCATCAGTGACCGGGTCAAAACCCATATTCAAGGGGCTGGCTTTTCCCTTGCCCTGCTTATACCCATCTCCCACCTGACTGCCGGCTTGCCCATCTTCCTCCCCAGCAGCCTCCCTCATGCTGCTCAACTCCAGCAGGAGGAGCAATGGGAGCACACGAGAGGCATCCCCCATCTCCCGGCTCCCCCAGCATTACCAGCACCCCTTCCACAGCCAAGAGCAGCAAATTATCTGGAAACTCATGTTTGGCTCAGGGCTGGAGGAAACTCCAAAGCTGTTAAACTTGAAAAAAAGTCTCTGTGGAGTGTGTGTGACCTCAGAGTTCCCAAAGGCTCATTTCGTAGGGTAATTTCACCGGAGAAGGTTTTCGCAGGAAAAGGCATGTCCCTGACATTAGGGTAAGCCCCTTGCTGAATTCCAAATGTCTGCTCCAGAGAAGAGGGATAGTAGAATTTTTTAATGAAACACCTATTTGGGTTTTGTTGTGTTTTATACTTAAAACAATGGATTTTTTTTTTTTTTTCTCGGGCTCTGTTTTGGAACAGGTGAACCACATTTGTAAAATTTCAGCCCAAATGGTTAAATTTACAAAGTTATGAAGAGCTATAAAAAGAGTGTCATAGTGGGAGGAAGTACAGGCTTCCTTTACTATAGGCCAGGTACGAAAGCCATGTATATGCTGTAGGACAATGTCCTACAAATAATGGTATCGAGCTAAGGGCTTGTGCATTTCTTCTGCAGGTGAGGACATGTGCTCCCACTAGCTTCTTCCCAGTGCTGTCACAGTGGGTATGTGCCACACCAAGCGGTATTAAAGGAGGGCTAGAGTTTCCTTAATCTCCTCTCCTCCCCGCTGGTAAGTATATTCTTGGGTAGATACCTGCATACACTTAAAAGAGGATCGGAAGGATTTAGAGATGCAACATAGGTTAGGCCCTTTGCTCTTTAGAAGTGTCAGGGGCAAGGATTTGTGGCAAACTTAGGGGATACAGCTGGTGGTGCCTTGGAGGCATCTCCAGGGTTATGTGGGAGGTAAGGCAGGGATTTGGATTTCATAGGAGCTTAGAGGGATAGTGAAGACAAGTTAAGCAGCCAAGACCTTTTGTGGCCCTTGCCCTTCCTGTCTGATCTCCACTAATCCCCCCACAGCTGTGCAATGAAAGATATTGTTAAAAATGGGTCATTTGAACTGGAAACCACTTTTAACAAAGCCAAGAGAAAGGTCTTGAAAAACTCTAGAGAAAGCCAAGCTGTCAGAAAGGAAGAACAAACACTGGTGTAGTCCTCCTGGATTTCTAGTGGTGTGTCCCAAAGATGGAGCAGTGCCATGCAGATGACATCCCCACCCACAAACTCAGCACCAAGCACTCCAAGAGATCCACACATCTGTGATGGAGGGTGATCCAAAGTGCAGGGTTCTCACCCTTTAGAAAGTCCCCTCCCGTAATTACCTGCTAATTACCTAGATGGCCACAGAGACAGAGGGCAGCTGGTCATAAATTATCGTAAGATTCCTGAAGCTGGAAAGGGCTGACAGGGCTGAGGTCAAAGTGCAGCACACTGCGACTCTTCTGCTTCACTCCACTGGGAAAACATCAAGACTGACTTGGTAAAAGCCACTGTGAAATAGCAGGACATTCTTGTGGTTGGCTCCATTATAATTTGCTGTGGAAATATTTTGGACGTCTCCTTTGTTGGGCAGGGGAGGAGGAAGTGTTTGAACCTTTAAACCCAGTATGTCTGTCTCTGTTCCTACTTACTGCTATGCGAGAGGGTGAAGGCAACACTTGAGCTTAGAGGAAGAGTAGGGCTGGTTGAGTGTTTCATACCTGCTAATTGCTTTTGTTAATTTATCTAAGGAGTTTATGCCAATGTGCTGTGTTTTCCTATTTCACCATCTCTAAAGAACAACAGTTCTTGGGACAGTTGGACAGTTTAGAAAAGGCAAATTGACCTCACATATGATACTGCTGCATTCAAAAAGCTATCCTGCTTTCTTTTCTCAGAGGACTTTGGAAGAAAAATAATATTCCATTAACAACAAATGGGGTTTTTTTAGCAACCAGCCTAAGTCCTGTATAGACAGATATCATACACACAATACTGAAAGGACATAAGGGTAGAAAAAGACATGAATTCAGAACCTGCTGGTGCAAAATGTGGATTTAACTTCACCAAGAAAGCAGTCTGGTGTGCAGGGTATGCAAAACTCAGACTGTGAGTCCTAATGCTAGAAACTTCACTTCTCTGTGCCTTGAATTATTATCCTATAAACTAGATTTAATTATACTTGTCAGCTTTGTAAAATACTTTGAGGATTATTGGCAAAAATGACCATCTAGGAAAAAAGTGTTATTAATATTATTAGGACTGATGACACAAAGTTAAGCTGTTCCAATTTTAGTCAATGGTCAAACATGCACTCCAGTTTTACAAATTACTGTGTGGGCTATCCAATTTCACGAGCACACTTGCCACTCGGTGCCACAGCTTTATACCTCCGGCTCCACAGTTAAGGTGAACAGAGTATAATCACCATAGATTTTTATGTCAATTTTGTGGAAATGTTATGATTATTCACAGCTGAGACTTCAAAGACATCTTAAAGCACTTGATAGCCATAGAGTTGCCCATCATGAGTCTCATGAGATCTACCTGCTGCACTTGCCACCGAGCTTGGAAATCTGTCCACTGGGCTGAAACCTGTGCCCACACAGGGAGCCCAGCTTCTGCATTTATGGAAGTGAGCCTGGGACATCGATATTCCCCTTTGTTTCCGTTAATTAGCTCAAAAGCAAAATTTTCTGGGTCTGTGCAGAGACAGACAGGGGATTGCGGATTGCTCATAGCCAAAGTATAAAAAAGGAGGCTCTCTGGATTATTTCTCTAGAATTATACTTAATTCAATAATATAAACAAATACAAATCTCAAAAAACTAATCTCTGCTAAACCTCTGCACTCAAGCTCAGCCTGTGTCAGGCATATGTTACTGCAAATATTAGATCAGATTGGTCATTTTTTAAAAAAGGTAAGCACAGCTTAGTGGAAATATGATGGAGCAACTCTTCCTTAAAATTCCATCAATTAAAAATACTACTAAGATGAGAAAATGAGGTCATTAATATGGGGCTGATTTAAACTCTCATGCTCTCCTGCATGCTTTTGATGCATGCCAATAAGCACTCATCTGGTCTGTACTGGCTGGTTACTGCATGGCGTTGCTGGTAAGCAGTGCAGGTAATGATGCATTGGGGTTTTGGGGAGTGAGGGAGAAGATGACTTGGACATGATCTATGCTCTGCTGTTTGCCATCAGGACCAGAGAAAGGGGCCTGACCTCATTTAATTTATTTTTATAAATGTAGCTGTTCTGAGCAGGATCCTTTGGCCTCTCTGGCAACATGCATCTTTAAAGAGCCATTTCCAGGATGGCTAAATTAGCAAATAGTTTAAAATTAACTAAGTAACTGAAAGCTATACAGGAAAATATCCCTCATGGATGTAAGCCATGCTTTTAGAACCAGAAGTATCACAGTTAAAATTTAGTCAATCACCTTCCCTACAGTAACCAAAATTTCTGCACACAGAGTCTTGAGATTGACTGACAAATGCTTTTGTTAATTTGTCTGCAGAAGTGAGAGTTTTCATAACTATTTCTGTTAAAAGCTAAGAAAAAATATTTTTGCTGATTTCAATGGAACAATGAACAACATAACACGTATAATTTAAGTAAAACACTTTATATTTGAACAATAGCTATCTGCATTTGATACCATTTTAATACCTATATGAGAAAAAAAAATCTGTGAAGTTCTGTACCATGGGAACTTAATTAAAGTCTTAAAATAACTTGTTTTTTTTCTTTTCTACAGTGAGGAAATGAGAGGTCTGAGTCAAAAACCAAGGTCTTGTTACACTACATGTTGTACAGAGAGAGAGGAAGAAGCAGGCTCTGGTGCTAAAAGATAACTGTCTGGAGAGATGAGATTATGGGCATTGAAATGCAAGTACTGTTTTCCTTATGTTATAAAAGAGGAACTAACAACTACATGCATCACGCAGAGGGTTGAATATCAATTTTATCTGAGATGAGAAACTTGCAGCTCGGAAAAAATAACTGTTCCAAAGTGTGTCAGTCTCTGTAGCCCCTCAAGCAGGGTCTGATCTTGCATTGCAAGGCAGAGGGATCTACAGTCTTGAGATTGTATCTGGTCACTGTAGCTTGGACAGATTGAAGCAAAAATGGACACTAGCAGGGATGTCATCTTGTGGCTTTGAGGTCCACAGCCAGTTCTGGTCCAGCACTCTGCTTGCATCTTTCTGTGATGGGAAGGGAAACAAGCAAGGTGCTGGGCTCCATTTCCTTTTTTCTTCCAAATGGTTTGCTCAGTGCTCTCTGCTTTCAGCAGCTGCCCTCTGGGGCTTGCAAAACAGAGGGTGCTGCTCCATGGAAGAAATGGAACAACCACTTCTGGCCTGAAATTTGTCTGAAAACCCAAGCTCCAAGCCACCAGAGGGTTGCACTCCTCCTCCGCTCAGAGGAAGTTCATCTGCAGCACCGAGGTCTGACAGCCTCGCAAGTGGTAGACAAGTCCTGCTTACCTGACACGTCATGGTGCAACTCAGAAACCTCCAGACCGGAAAGCCAAGCTAGAAGTTGTGATAACTCGTATCTGCTGTGGGTTGGTAAAAAGAGGACCTGAAACTAAGGCGCACCAGCGGCTTGCACAAGCCGCACACTATTCTCAGTGCCTAATTTTGACCCTCATGCATCACTGGGAGTTTTGCATTAAAATTAAGGTTTGGTGTTAAGAAAATAAAATGCCTACCTTGTGTCATGTCTTCAATTGCATATTTTTTTTTTCTTTTTGAGCAGTGAAATGGTGTCTTATACATTTGCAGCTAAATATGGCTACAAGATTAGGTAATCATGATAATAAAAGGTTATGGAAATGCACTCACCGCAACTCAGAGTGCAAGTCACAGTGTATGAGAATACACATGTTTGGGGGTTAGGTTTATGAGAAATAAAGATCTGAATGATGCTGTGCTTGCGAGTCATGCGCCTTGTGTTTTCTTAATGCCAGGAGTGATTTATTTCTTGTAAACAGTTTTACTCAATTGGGGCATCCAGTTACTACAGACCTTGTTTGGTATAAAAACTAACGGCATAGAAAAATATTGCTCTAGCAGGGTTTAACTGGTTGTCAGCCCAAACATGTGGCTGAACATGAATTCCACTGCTTGAAATATCCTCTAGTCGCTCAGCAACATCTTAATGTCAAGAGGAGATTATAGTCAGTGTTCCCATTGAGCCATGACTCAGAGATACTGTATGGAAAGAGGACATTTCCAGCACAAGGATGATATGGAAACTAAACACAGAAGTGCTGGAAATCTTCCCTCCCATAGAGAAAAAGAAATGTGAAAGGCTAGCTCTTCTGAAGTGGAAGTTCGGCTGCTGCTGGGAATGTTAGGAAAATGCACGTTGTATGCATGGTTCCTCACATATAGCTATGTTTCACACATGTTTCATCACCCACCTTTGTCCTCCCTTTTTTAATTCAGAAAGGATGCAGGAAGAAACCTTGCTTCTCAACAAAAATAAGTACAAAACCTTGGGAAGGTGACATTTTTGTAATGCAGGAACTCTGATAACTTGAAACGGTGTAGTTTTGCTTGTGTTGCATAAAAGCTGGCTATTAACATACCTTAGATACTTTGAGAGGTATGGAAATGTTTAAAAAAAACATGGACTGAAGAGATTGGCCTCAGTGAAATTTACATTAAAATAACCCAAGGAGACACTTAAATATTCATAGTTTCCATTTCTAATCTTTCTCCCTCTAAGTTTCCTGACATACATAATTCCCAGCTATGTTTATGAGATGCCCGGCATTCTGAGGTCAGATGCATATTTCTTGTTTGGATCCAAATAGGTTATTTTAAAAGTTCTGATCCTGTACAGGCTTGCATACAAGAGTAACTCTAAAATGATCATGACTATATGCAGTTTTAAAGCCAGCCACATACTTGCATATATATATATATGTGTGTGTATGTATATATATATACATAAAAAACTGTTTGCAAGATCATGTGATATAGAATCTAGGTGAGAAAATAATAACATATATGTAATAGGTCAGACTTAAAGGGTTGCGATCAGTGACATGAATACATCCAGAGGCCAGTCACTAGTGGTTTGCACCAGGGATTTATACTGAGGCCAACAGTGATTATCATCCTCCTTAGTGACCTGGTTGATGGAACAGAGTGGACCGTCAGCAAGTCTGCAGATGATACAAAACCATGATGAGTGGCTGGTAGACTGCATGGATGTGCTGCTATTCAGAGGGACTTCAACAGGCTGGAGAAATGGGCCAACAGTGACCTCATGAAGTTCAACAAAGGGAAATGCCAAATACTACCCCTGGGGAGGAACAACCTCATGTACCACTACAGGCTGGGGGCCACCTGGGTGGAAAGCAGCTGTGCAGATCTGGGGTACTGATAGACACCAAGCTGAACATGAGTCAGAAACGTGACTTTGCATTCAACAGCACCCTGGGCTGCATTAGGAAAAGCATTGCCAGCAGGTCAAGGGAGGTAATCCTTCCCCTCTGCAATGGGGAGGCCACACTTGGAATGCTGTGTCCTAGTGCTGGGGCATGGACATGCTGCAGCATGTGTCACAGAAGAAGAGGCTGAGAGACCTGTGACTGTTCAGCCTGAGGCATAGGGATCTTACCACTGTGTATAAATACTTGGTTAGAGGGGGTGGGGAGAAAGAAGACAGAGCCAGACTCATCTCCGTAGAGCCCAGTAGAAGAAGAAAAGGCAGTGGGCACAAGCTGAATTACAGCAAATTCCACTTAAATATAAGGAAAGTTTTTTTCACTGAGCAGTGGTCAGACACTGGAACAGGTTGTGCCCCTGCACAGGTTGTTGAGTCTCCACCCTTGGACATATTCAAAACTCAGCTGGACACAGTCCGGGGTAACCCGCTGCAGGTGACCCTGCTCTGAGCAGGGGCTTGGACTAGGCCATGTCCAGAGGTGCCTTCAAGACTCAGCAGTTCTGTGATTTTGCAGTTCTGTTGAAGAGAACACAATTATTTGGATTTATCTGATGAATGATTTCCTCATTTTGCTTAACTCATAAATCCCCATAAAAGTTACTAGAGAAATTAAATGATGGCTTTTGTTCCAACAATTAAAAACCTGCTCTGCTCATACATAAAATTGTTTTCAAATCAATTATTTGTTTTAGGTCCTCAAGTATATTTGGTAATTTTATCTCAAATTAATTAATTTCACAGGCTCACTATCCAATGTGTTAAAAAGTTATTTCCTCTCATGTGTTTGAAAGAGCTTCCTTTCCATTTTCTTTGTTCTTTTAGTTCTTACACTATGAAGGGAAGGAAATAGGAAAACTTGTTTTTGCCTTTTTTCTCAAATATGTTGTGAAATAATACCTATGCAAAACCAGCATGTGACAAATTTTGCTAGCACTGGAATAAAAGTGTGAAAAAATAGGCTAAAGCAGCCTTAAGTGCTATGAATGGAGTACCCAGGTAATAGCCTTTTGCTGAAAGGGTTGTCTATTAACTTTTTTTTTTTTTGCAGTACTTTTCTTTTCACTTGAAAATTTTCCAGTTTTCTGTGTGCGATGATTCAGTTCCTAGCAGGGAATGGCCTGGGTCCAGATATGACACTGACCTTAGAAATCATTTGCAATGAGAATCTGAGCTGAATTTCATAACCAGGAACAAAATTTATGGGTGTTTGAATCCTGAATTGGATATGAATTTTGTGGTTGGGGTTGTCTGAAATATTTGTTGTTGTTTTTGCGGGAGACCTGAACCTCACTGTGCTCTCTGCACAAACTCCATTAAAAGGGGCTTCTTCCATTAAAAAGCCAACAGTCTAAAAAATCTAACTTTTCTGCATTCGAAAGCCAACCATTCATCAGAGTAGTCTGAGACTGTCCACCTCTTAGGTATACCAGTGCAACAGGAGGTGTCTGGTGTCTGGGGGCTGGAATAAAATCATCCAGAGGGATAGAGCTGACTATGAGCCACCAGCTGCGTAAGAATAAGCCAAAAGGTAGCCCTAGAGCAAAAGCCGCTGAGCCATTGCTGGTCAGTCTGCTGTGGACTGGGTTAAGATTTTTTTTTCAAGTCGGTCATCTTTAGACAGTATGGCAAAGGAGATATTTAAGAAGGGAACCGAAGTAATGAAAATAGAGTAGATATGCAGGTATTTATGGGAAACTTCTTCCAAACTTGAGGGGCAGCTTGGAAAAATGCGTGAAGGTGTGTGTTAGAAAAAAATAGCAAATAGACACCACCAATTAGCTTCATAGGCAGCTCAGAGCCTTTAGTTCCTGCTAGGCAAAGAGATACACCAAAATGATGCTGACTTTTGAAGATCTGTAATTTGATTTCTTCAGCTGCAGTTTGGAAGAGAATCTAGGCTCTGGTTATTGTAGCACTACAGATACTATTACTGCTGGCGTAAACGGGAACCTCTTCCAAATACAGATAAGCAGCAAAGGATGTAATTTTAATTATTCTGCCAGTCTAGAGGTGACCCTTCTGAAACAGGCTTGAGGCCCACATGTGCATGGCAATGCGGTGAGGTATATCCCACTACTGCTTTCACTGTATCTTTTCTGTGGCTAGGAGAGGGCTTCAGTCCTCAGGGCTGTCAGCTGGCCATCTTTCCCGGGCACTAAATTTTTTTTAAAAAGTAAATATCTCTGGGCTGATGTGTGCACTTGGTCTTGATGAAGTCATTAATGTGGTTTCCAGCAAACTGTTCATAAAATTCATGGCTGCACTTAATTGCTACCATGTTCTTCCTCCTCACATATTCTTACATTAATAAGAAAAAATACTGAAAGCCCTAATAAACTGCACACAGAAGAGGAATGCTTGAACTGCTGGTCACATCACCACAGATATGCAGGCCAGTTGTCAAACAGGGGATTATGTGTCACTTAAGACACTGAATAACAGTGCAGCCAGTGAGTTGGCTCAAGCCCAGTTCTCCTGACCCAGATGCCACCAGCAGACACACATCTCTGGCTGTGATGGGTGGGTGGGGAGTGGAGGGGGATGCAGCTTGCTTACTCTTAGTGTTGTGTCACCTTTTTGGTTGGTGCTCTACTCCTGTGACACTGAGCCATGGATGGGCTCACTGAAGAAGGCAACTCACCAATATTCTTCTAGGAAAAGGTAGGGTTGTCCCACCAGGGACAGTTTTTCTTCCTGAGAACTTCTATGTGGTGTTTCTGAACTTACAGGTCTACAAAGAGCCAGGACAATGCCTGGGTGCTGCCCAACCTGCTTACTTCAGGGTTTTTTATTGGAAAAAGGGAAAAAGGGGAGCACGAGGCTAATAGCTGATGGGAGTATCAGACCATTTCAGGTATGTGAACTTGTTTTTTACCTCTAGCTTTGTGCAGATTTAAAGAGTCAGTTACTCTCACCTAACTTTAGTTCTTTAAAAGCTAAGCATCTTGTCTAAACAAATTGTTTAGTCTCTGTGTACGGTTAGTACATTCAGAGGGTATTGATTCTCCCCTGTTTAGGGATGTTTTAACCCTTGGTAATCTCTCTCTACTGCTGATCTTATTCCCTTCCTGATATTTTCCTCTTCAGTGCAGAGAGAATCTCAATGACTAGCCTGGGTTAGGTCACTAATTTCTGGAAAAGCAGAAGCAGGTAAGATAAGTCCCACTATCTGTGATTGAATCTCAGCGCCCCCCCCAGCTGCTGTCGGGCTCCAGCTAGCACATGCCAAGGGGAGCTGTGCTGTGTGGGGTGGCAGTGCCTTGCACTTGTATTGCTGCTTCTCTAGCTTGAGTCTCCAGGGAATGTTTGAGTAGTGACTCTGCACCAAGATGAGCATTCCCAGGGCATCACCTTGATACACATATCCTATGAGAACAAGATCTTTTGCTTTGTAGACATATCACAACGCAGTGAGATCAGTGGAGTTACGCCAAGCAGGCATCCAACCTCCTGTATCTAATTTATGCCAACACACAGGTTGCTGGAGGACATTGTCAGAGAGACGGGATCCTCCTGCAGCCAGGTTAGATGGCTTGTGCTGCAGAGTGGAGTGACATGTGCACAACTCAAACTACTGCAGTGCCTTTCTAGCAAGTGTTTTGTACAGGCCTGGGGTTTTGGCTTTGTGGACAGCGTAATGACTAGGGTCTTGCCACTCTCTACTGCAGAAATCATTTGATGCACTACTGAAATTTGGCTTGGGAAGCATCTGGCTGTGCCATAATGCTACATACTACCTCTACACAAGATTGAAAATATATTTTCCCACTAGCCACTGTAGGTGAAACAAGCTGTAAGCAGAGCATAACTATCCTGGGCAAGATTTGGGCAGAAGATAGGCCTTCAATTTGAAGTTATCCTGCTGTAGGAGAATCAGGAAAAAAACCCTTTGTTCCCATCTCCTTCCAGGAGCTGACATTCAAAGCTTAGCAAGAGGCATCTACAAAATGTTTGAGGGCTAAACGTATCACCATCTGGAATGGGATTGCCAGAAAGAGAGCGAGAGAAAGACTCCTTTTTCGCAAGTAACTTGTTTAATAAAAATAAAATTCCTCTTGCGTTTCTGACATGGGACTGTAACCATTCCACCCTAACTCGCTTTGTCATGCTCAGATCTATGAAGTAAGAGGAAATTATAGAAATTTATCATGTCTGGGTTCTCAGGATTGATTATGACTCGTTGCTTTTATCTTCCAAACAGTCACTAAATCTAATTGCCTTGTTGTAATGGATTAACCCCTGTGGTCCACGGTAGCATTTATATTGTGTTCAAAGAGACTGTTACAGAGTTAGGGTACTTTTTTGCAGCAATATACTTTCATAACATGTAGGCACTCTTTGGGCATAACTCAGCCTTTGTGGGTCTTGGGGGTCTAATTGGCTCATTGCACTGCCTTTCTGCAGGGGATGAATTTCACATCACTTTGGGAGCAAGTATAGATGGGTCAAAGGGCCTTCCACAGCATAACCATTTCTTTTAAATTACAATGCAAGCAGATTTAGAAACCCTGTGTTCAAATGTCAGCATCTGTATTGTAATCAAAAACATTCCCTTGCTGATATTCATGGGATTAGTACTATTATTAGTCATAGTATCTTAGCCCCTGGGAGACCTGAACTCTAGGGTCAGGTCCCCAACAAGGAGCTGTATAAATAGAGGCCCTGTGTTAATAAAGTTACCACCTAAGCTGTCTTACATTGTGTTTGCCAAGGGCTAATGGCTTACACCAGGGCCCTCCTAGTGACTCAGCAGGTCCTGGTGACTCTCCAAGTGTTGGTAAATGAGATTTGTACCGCAGCGGTAAGTGTGAGGCAAGAAACAACAGATGGCTGTGGACATCAATGGCCAGGGAAGGAGACAACTGGTACTCCATGTGCCAACCAGTAGTCAAAGTATGCTGGCACCCCAGATCCTGAAAAGTAGTTTTGGAGGTGCAATGGGAGAACAATGTTTTAAGGAGGGATATGAAAGAGGAAAATGCAGTAAGAATGAGAAGAAAGTGAAAATTTAGGGGAATGAGGGACAGGATCTGCGAAGACCTCACGTGGAGCAGGGCCACCAATGTTAAAGGAGGAACACAAATATCCCTATTTGTATCAGGAGGAAGGAAGGAGAGTGCTGTGAGATAGAAAGTGAGCAAGGGAAATGGCACCAAATAAATGAGGAAGATTGTGTTACACCTTTCAAAGCACTGGTGAGATCTGACTAGAAGAAAGTTCAAGAAGAAAGGAAGACAAAAGGGATGATGGTGAGTCAAATGTGAAGCGGGGGAAAACTACAATGAAGGGTTAGGTAATATTAGGATGTAGAGTTGTCTGGAAATAGCTAAAAAATATTTAGCTAGAAGGTCAGCAAAGTTACAGGAAGTTGTACTGGGGAAGAAGGAAATCAGCCGTGCCTTGGGCTTGCTACAAGAGTCTCTGCACCCAGCAGGGATGAATGAGAAGCAGCTGAGGTTGACCCCCATATGTGGGAGGCAGGGCAGACCTGACAAGGGGAAGGACACATGAAAGGGAAGGGTAGGAGTGAGGAAGTAGGGATAGAACCTACCACCACAGCAGAAACCAGCAATAGAGATACTAGAGAGAGTACGGGCCGTGTTTGATGAAACCAAGTCTAATGGGCAGCCAACTGGTAGAGCAGGAGAGGTGGTAAACCATGAATCTGAGAAGGGATGCCAGGACTTCAGGTAGATATGGAGATATGCCTTTGTAAAATGCCCTACAAATGAGACTTGAATCAGGCTTGAGGTTCATAAAAAGATTTTTAATGGAAACATTTCAGATCCCTTCTAGAGTTAATAGGAAGCAGTTGTGATCCAGGCTCCACAGTCAGACTAAATCTAATCTAACACATTTTCTTCTTTCATCGTGGAAGACATGATTGCAATCTCAAATCAGTGTAACTGAATGTTTAATAGCTTCAAGCAAAAAAATAGAGCAGGTGAACAAATGTCTTTAAATTGCTTACTTTAAAGAAGGGCAAATTGTCTGAAACATTTTTGTGGGTGCACAATTGCCAATATTATTAGTTCTATTTCACTTTTTACAATGTACTTTTAATTAAAATGATTAGGGAAATTCTTGTCTTAACCATTAGCAAAATAATTGTTTTTAAAGATCTCATTCACTCCCAAGTCAGTTTTATATCCTGATTGTCATACTGATAAGTGTTTAGATGAGGTGCTCCCCAAAAAATAATTGTCACTAGAAAATGAAATCCATTTAAAGTCTGTTAAATGAAAATACCTTTTAAGTACAGAAATTGCTATGAAATGTTTTCCTGGTGTCTGTACACCTTGAACAGCACGGTTTAGGTTGTGCTGAAATGGCTCAAGCTGAACTTTTGTTTCACCTCTGAGTTTGGTACAATGGCTTTCAGAGGTTAGCTCAGGAGACTGTGTTGCTGATCACTAACTTGATGTCTTCTGACCCATCTTTAACTCTGATATTTTCCCACTGTAGCAAGTCACGAGGATTCACACGAGCAGGCTGAGATTCCTGTGTCTAGGGATATATTATTACTGTGGGTATAACCATGACATCTTTGCAAACAACAAACCTTTCTTATCTGAGATGAGCTTAACTGTACTACTCAGAATCTGTATTGCAGAATAATTTATAGCAGTTCATTGGGACACAAGCTGATACAGAGAAAGAAAACAACATTTTTACATTTTTATGCACAGTTTCTGCAGGGAGTAGTAGCCTGGGTTAACTGTTTCACTGCCTTTTAAGGAAATTTAATGAGCGTAGACCGCAGAAATTTGCCTGTTAAGAATGTAAATTCAGTGCTGCTTTCCCTATGCACATATATTCATGCAAGCTAAGGTACTTCTGGATGTTTCTGTGGTGTGCTTCAGCATCCATATTTTGAATATTAGTATAACCTTGGTTTCAATTCTATCTAGTGGTGATGAGTTTCGCCAAGTTAATTGTGCATAAAGGCTTCTGAGAAGATATTAGCAATGCTTGAGAAATCTGCTTTCGTTTCAAAGCCCAGGCAATGCTGGGGTTGTGGCTTCTCCGTGGCAGGCCTGGTGAGAGCCCAGAGACCTGTTACAGCACTTTCAGGTGTGCTCCCACGGTGAATATGTTCACATCATAGACAAGTGCACTTATGCAAACCCACCAGCTCATGTCCTGAGGACCTGACCTTTTCTTTGGCAAGGGGCCAAGATGGTTCGTGAGTGTGTGTGCGTGCGTGTATGCTTCTGCACGTCAAATGTAGAAGGGTGATTCTGGTGAACAGAATAAGAATTAAAAAAAAAAAAAAAAGACAACAGCAAAACGAGACAAGAAAAAATCCAAAGTAAAATAAATGGCTAGTCTCAAAACAAATTTGGCACCAGAAGGCTTCTCCCATGTTCAGACATCTGCAGAAGGCCCAGGCACTGGCAAGAGGAGGATTTAAACAACAAACTAAACAGTGGAGTACTGTATTTATGTGGGACCAACATGACAAACTCTATTTAGGTTTTATACCAAAAGCTTAACCTTTTGCAGTCTGTGGGTTTGAGCTGCACTAACAAGAAGCAATTACTGCGGTGAATTTTTTTTTTTTTTTTTGCTTATGGTGTAAGGCCCCAGGCTTCTCAGTGTGGCTTCTCTCATATCTGGCACACAATAACAGGCGTATATGCCAAAGCTGCTCTTACTTCTCCAAGGCAATGAATCAGAAAGAGCTGTGGTGTTCTAATCTGAACTCTTTCTTTTGCTAAGCTGGAAGTCCACTGCTTTCTTAGAAACCAGACAGACATTGCAATACCTCCCGCTCTCTCATGTATTCTACCATAGATAGCTCACTGGAGGCACATATACACACATTTTGACTAAGCAGCGTGACGGATGAGGAGTCTGGTGACATAAAAGTGCAATTTGCATTATTTAGATGTCTGCACCTCTCCTGTAGAGAGGGGATTACAAGGATGGGCAGAGCAATCCTTCCTTTCATGCTGGTTCTTGGCTCCCAAGATGTCTCAACATGGAAAACAGCTCCAATCACAGATTCAGGGAAAAAATAACGGCCAGTCGACAAAACTTCAGATTTAAGAAGTTACTAAGAACTGCTAAGTGTGTCTAGGCTCTTCACTTCCCCTTGCAATCTCAGGGTTGACATGGTGACCTGAGATTTCATGATCTTCTGTCAACAATTAGCCAGAAAATTAAAACTCATAACAGCACAACAGAATGTCTTTACATGGCAGAAATATCTGCTTGCATGCCAAGAAACAGAACTGGAGATTCTGTGGGAACACCACTATTTGGAGGCACCTGCCATAAAACTATTTATATGCATGTATGTGTGTTGTATCTGTCTCTGTGTATGCACATATGTGTGCGTGTATATGCACAGATCTACCCATAAACTGGATCGATGAATACACTTCATACATTTGAGACAAGACAATGCATTTTCTTCTCCAAATTTCCCCTTTATTCAGTTTTTGCAATGCCCTCAGATGATTCATTCAACATATTTTTAAAAATTATTCCTTTGGGTTTGGCTTCATTGCATGGATTGATCATGGCCACAGTAAACTGAAGGTCTGATCTAATATTCATTCACCTCAAAAGGAAGTCTTCCATTGGAGATATTGCCTAAAGACTAAGGGGAGTGGAATGTCAATAATCTGACAGTTAAATGGGTCCACATACATGACACCTGGAGTCACAGTTCTTTCTGAGTATAACTGAAAAAAATAAACAAACATGAGTTGTTTTCATGGAGATGTAATCAGTTTGAACAGCTGGAAGATTCACTGTAGTTGAAGTCTATCCCGAGACTTCTTTTCTAAGAAAGTTAGTTTATTTTATGTGATGTTTGTGCTATGTGCAGACTGCAGGCTAATAATTCACCAAAAAAATTATAACCAATAAGTCCTATCTCATTTTTTTAAATTTCATTATTCCCTTGAATTTATTCCATATTCCATATTCATGATTACTTATTAAATAATTTTTGCAAATGAATCTGAACTCAGTGGTCTGTCATGGCCAAGCTTTTAAATGGGAGTGTCCACAATTTACCCAGTTCAGAGTATCTGTTCACATGACATGTTTGTACACTCACTGCTGTAAACAAAGTTATTTGCACAATGGATATAGCTATGAATACTCATAGCTGACGATGCACATTATTTTCTTTGAAAACTCTCAGAAGACTTCCTTGTAATTCATGGCACTGGAGAAAAACCCCAGCAATGGTTTGTTTTCTTTTTTTTTTTTTTTTTGCTAAAATCTTTTGGATTAATAAAAATTACAGAAAACGTGAGCAAACAAAGTTTTCATCTGTAGATGAATTGTATATGTGCATGAATATTGTCAGAACACAAATTGTTAGCTCAAGTCCTATTCATATGAAGTGTGCATTCCTCTGTGTGTACGTGTGTGTTTTTGTGTGTCTTCTAATGAATGTCTCAAATATTTTTACAGACTGTGATGTTCCTGGATTGTCAGAGATCTGACTGAGGTTTCAGAAGCTACACCAAATATTCTGCTATGAAAATGCACCGTTTTTTTGGGTTTTTTTTTAGCTTTTATCATTAGTGCCTTAGCTCAGTACAACAGTAAGTGACGCAATGGAAGTGGACATGGTCCTGTAACCTTCACCTGTTTTTACCCTGTATGAATTTCAAGTTTCAGTGTGGGCAATTTACCTAGTGGCTGACTTTGAACTACACTGGTTGCAATGCATGGTGCAGAGGAAATTCTTTAAATCACAGATATTAATCATAACCAGTGAGCATCAATGACTGATCTAGTTCAAATGATACACCTGTGGCAGAGACTGTAACCCAGTACCTGTGCCTTTGTGTGTTCAGACAGATGTTATTTCACCTCTACTGTCTACACAGACCCTTTTAGGAAAGTATATGTTTTATTATAGTTGATTTTATGGCCCTAAAGATGAGCAGTTGCCATTTCCTGGAGTTCATTTCCCAGAGGCGCATTTATAGCTCATAGCTGACTACTGTGATCTTAGTTAAAGGCAAGTAAGAGCTCTTGTAATTTAGCTGGGAAGACACTGCTCCACAGAGGGAAGAAATCATCTCAATGTTGATGCCTAAACCCAGATTGTTTTGTACACAGCAGCCAGGAACCAGCCAACTCCTCATCCAGAAGCTGTAAGGCGTTTGGCTGCAGAGAGCCACAACCTCCTGGCTGACAGGTTTGGAGCTGTCTAAAGGCTTGAGATGAGGAGGTCGATCCCAAATTTGTAGGAGTCCAAGCGAGAAGACCCAGGACACTTCATGGCTGCCTAGGAGTCATCCCTGACAGGGGGCAGAGGGAAATGTATTCACATGTGTTTGTTAAAGAAATAAAGTGAATACATTTCATGGACACTGCAGGCAAACAGGAATATATAGGAGATACCTTCAGAAGCTGTTGCAGGTTTATTGTCATCTTAAAAATTGTTCTTTGAGCTTTTCCTCTCAGGCCAGGTCTTCTAGCTGTTCTCCCATCCTCGTGTGAGTTTCACTGCTGTCCTCTGGCTTGCCCCTGATCAGTGTATACTCTTCCTTAAGAGAGGTGTCAGAACTTGATGCTGTATGTCAGCTGGGGACTTAGTGGTACTGAAGAGAGCAGGAGGGGTGCTTCATGGTCCTGTGGACTACCCTGCTCTTTGTCGTGTTCACCTTTTTTTCCCAACAGCATGACAGTGTTGACATACATTCACTCAATTTCTGATCCACTGTAATGCCTTAACCTTTTTCAACAAAACTGCCAGTCATCCTTATCTTGTATTTGTGCAGTTGATTATTCTTACTCCAATCTGGACTTTTGCATGTGCTGTTATTAGACTACACCCTGTTCTTTCAGATAATTTCTCTACTTTGTCCAGCTCATCCTGATGCCAATCCATTCTTCTGGCATGCGTGTAGCCTCTCCCATGCTGTTGATACCTTTACATTTATGCTGTCCATCATGCAAGTCATTTGTGAAAGTACTGAATGGCTCCAGGCCAGGGCAGACTCCTCGGTATGTTTTGTTTGCCAAAACCTGAGCTTGATTTTCAGAGAGGAGGTAGAAGAACTTCTGAGTTCAATAGCATTGAATGACCATCATGACCTCCTTAAAGAAATGCAGAAAGGTTAGCTGAGGGTTGGAGTGGGTGTTCAGAGTACAGAATAACTTACAACTGTACATGCTGATAGACTGACAACTACTGCAAAAGAAGGCACACAAGCAAGACAGTGCCGGGCAACTTTTCTTGTTTCTGTCTCTACCTACACACACTGCCATTAAGTGACCAGATGGGTCCAGAACTTTATCTTGTGAAAATCTCTACTAGATTACAGCAGCTGAGCCTCTACCTTCTTGTCTCCAGAGCTGCAAAACCAAAGCCTTTCACAAAATTAAACTGGAAAATGAGTTTCTTCACTAAAACTCACAGAGGTGTCAATGTGCCCTGGCACTCCAGAGGATTTTGTTCCTTTTGTGTTAGAAACGTTTAGCTGGATGAAAGAGGTCACTTTGCATAATAAAGTGGAAAGTTTTCACCTGTGATATTCTTCCTGGGCTGATACTAATGTACATTGTACGGTCCAATAAAAAAATTAATTAAAAATCAGGCTGCTAAAAATGATGATGGGAGTACTTGGAGGGGGAAAAAAAAAAGCTCCATTTTGGAAGTGAAATGAAAGCTTCAAGTAAACGCTGAAGAGTACATTACATGTAATCCTGTAATCCTGACTATGAAATCTCAGGAGTTTTTAGAAAACTATTGATTCCTTATGGCAAGTGATTTATGTAAAGTTATGAACATTAGTGTAATTAGGGTCTTTTACTGGTAAAAAACCCCAACTACAAGAAATCTTAGTATAATATATTTATATACATATTTGTATATTTCATAAATGGTTCACTGTAACATGCAAATTCCTTGGCTCTCAACACAGCTCTACACAGATGGTGAACTTTAGTCAGCTAAATAAGTGCAACATTTCACTCCAAACCCTTCCTTTTATCTTCCACCTTTCTCTGCTGTTTCCCTCCCATCTTCTTCTGCCAGCTACTCCACAAAGAAGCCTGGGAACAACTATAAGGCAATCTCAGATCGCTTAATATTAGTTCTGTGAAGACAGGCTGAATTCAAAGGCTCCATGTGAGAGACTGGGAAGATCTTCATTTCTCCCTTGGCAGCGCTTTTATGCTGATAAATAGCAGTTTTCTCTGCATGTTTCAGTTGGGAGAGAAGATCTGCACAGGCTGACAGCATTAACAACCTCCTCCTAGACTAGTCACAACCCCTTTTTGCTCATTTAGGGCACCATGTACACAAGTTATACATAGACTGCATCAGCTTTTAAACTAGATGCATGCAACTTATTTCCAATATTAACACCATAGTCCCTCGGCTGTGCCAATGCACCGCAACCACATGCTAATTGTGCAAAGATTTGATCAGTGGCTTCATAAATGCTCAAGGCTGGAATGGGGACTTTACAGAAGATTAATTGATGCAATGAATTTAAGGCCAGAAAGGCAACGAAAAGTCATTTTATGTGGTGGTGCACCTATCCGATTATCCAGAGTAACCTGGCTATAGATTCTAATAATTTCTGTTTGATAAAGCCTCAATTTTGTATTGGCTAAAACATACCTTTGACATTTTTATAGCCCCCTTGAAAAGATCCACAGATGAATATTTCATTACTTTCCTTGTAGTTTGTGATAATGATTATTCATTTCCATTGTCATATTTCTATTTGTAATTTTTAGGGTTTCTACTCCCACCTTCACTGATTGATTAAAGAGACATTGTGTGCTGGGTCTTTCTTCCTTAAGAACACTTTCACAGACTCTAATTGCATCACTGCTCAATTATCTTCCTGATAAATTCCATGGACTGAACAATTTTGACTCAGATTGAGTTTCTTATTGAAAGCCATTTCCAGTAATCTGAGATTTGCCTTCCAATTTTCCAAAATTTCTTTAAATATGGAGCCACTGGGAATGTATGTATGAAATATTCCAGCATTGGTCTCACCAATACTTATATAAAATTGCCTTTCTGCTTCCACCTTTCTATTCATATTTCAAGTTTATCCTTATCCAATAGCATCTTCTTGGGAGTCAATGTGAAGTAGCTCCTTTTCTGAGTCATTGTTTTCAAGAAGAGAGTGCCCGACTCTGATCCTAGGTCAGACCTTTGGTCTTAGGGGGATATTTTTGCATTTACGTATACTAAATTTGAGGCATAAAGTTAATCTTTGTGTGAAAGGTCCGTGGAAAAAGGGGGACTGACTGAATAAGAGTTTTGTTGATCTAATCCCACACAGAAGCCATTTACTTCACCTGTTAGACAAAATTGGAGACTTACCTGGTTTCTAATAATGGATAAAACAAAAATCTCTTTTTCTCTGTGTTGCAAAGGAAAGTTTTAGAGATAGGCACTGGCTATAAGCTGGCATTCAGATTTTGATGGAAACCTTCACATAGCCTGAACTAATGGATGGAGAAGTTGCTTGGAGACATATAATGGCAGGTCCACTTGCATTAAGACTTCTTGAACCACCATACAGCTGAAGGTGAAAGTCTGTGAGATAAATATGTATCCAAAAGTGTTATTAGCCTGAGTGAGACATCCGTCTATTTTCTCTGGCCTGAAGAGACCTTGATATAAGTAAGCAATTTCTGTTTAGCAAAAAAATTTTTCTCATTGCATTTTTTTCTTCTTCTTTTTACAATAGCCTTGTGTACATTTTCCTATTGCTTTGGCAAATGGGACAAACTCCTTTTCTTTTACTTCCCTGATTTCAATAGCCTGATTACTACCAGTTGTTGGTAATGTAACATGTGTAATGTTTTATTCCATATACTTGATTGAGCATGGATGTTGGACTCTGGCTTTTGGCTGGGACTGACCAGCAGAAGGAAAGGAGGGAAGGTCTGTCTAGTCCATGATGGAAAGATGAAATTTCCAGATGTTGAAGGTTTTGTTTGAAAATATGCTCCCTCCTATGTGTGAATTACCCTAATTTAAAACCAAAGTCAAAAAAGGAAGATAACAGACAAGTTTCTTTTATAATCTCCTTTTTAATATTGCAATTTTTAATCTTTCTTTTCTTCTTTCTCTAGCTCATGTTAATCCCACAGAAGCTCAGGGGAGTGGAAGATTCATAACAAGGTCTATTGATCCTTTCTTTTGCTTTGTTGCAAAGCACTGCACAAAGAGCTAGGTGGTAACCCTGATTCCTGCCCTCTCCTTTCCATGGTTCTTAGGGACAACCCTTCATTTCATATTTCCCAATCAGATGTGGTATTTCCCTGATTTTGGATCATTGCCTCTGTCAGCGTACAGGACAGGCATTCACTGGAATGAATAAATACTCCCTGATTGAAAAGATGGCTGTCCTTGCTTCATTATCACAAAAATTCTTTAACACCACATGCTGAAATTAGATAAAAAGTGATGAAGGTTGCAGAAGGAGACATGTGGCCTGGTTCATGCAGCTACATAATACCCAAGAATGTGACTTTCCACCCGTCTCTCTTCTATCTCCTTGTTTTCAGGCTCCATCAGGATATCACCTGAGTCATTTCACCCCAGAGCTCCTATTTTAATTACTCCTGCTTTTCTTTTTCACCAGACCTCCAGCTCCTTGTCTGATCTTAGCTCCCCTCAAGTTACTTTCTTCATGTCTTGTATTACAGAAGTAAGTATTTTTTCTGGGCTCTGTACTTACAAAGGGCTGAAGCATTTTGATGACACTTCAAGAGAAATTCAGCTTGAAGGGAGTTCATGGTGTGGAAAAATTCAGACAAACCTTCAGAGAGAGACAAATGAACACAGGGTTCTATGATGAAAAATATCACGCAGCATTAAGGCAGGCAGAACAACTTTAAAAACCTGAAATTACAATCTGCCTTACAGGTCCTACAGGAGATAAGGTACATCGGATCCTCAGGAAATGCAGTACCCCTTCCTCTAGACCATCTCTTCTACTGTTGGAAGCAAGATGCTCAAAAGCCCCTAGGCAGTCCCCTTCTACCTGCCTCCTTGGCCAGCCTTAAGTCAAATCTAGTTGCAGAAAGCTAATTAAAACTCAAAACTCATGAAGAAACAAACCAAGACACAATCCTGTCCAAGGTGGATTTTCAAATGCCAGAAGTCACTGAGTCCATGAATACTGCTGTGAAGCCAGTCTGGGACTAATCTACTTTAAGTGCTTTGAGAGATACTCTGATGATGGGCACCAGTGTAACACCCTAAAATTAATAGCCCAGATTTTTAAAAATGATGAGAGCTGCACACTGCCCTAAGGTTAGCAGAAGTGCGATGTGCTCAGTTTTATTGATGTTGTGTTTCTTTTCTTTTCTTTTCCAACAGTGAATACTGTTTAAATTACAGAAGAAACTTCCACCAGTCCTGATAATAGGAGTGGGGGATAAACCTGGCTTGTAGCTTTGAGTAATATATACCCCTCACCCCAACACTGCAAGATATTAGCTCAAGGCTTGTCAGCCTCTTGGGTTTTAATTAATGAAGTTCCTGTTAAGGACATTTTTTTCATCACTTGCTCTATTCCAACACATTTCTTTCATTTGAAACCTGAGCACTCTGCCAAGCAGGCCCACAATGTCAGAAGGGGAGGGAGAGCCTGTCTAAACTACAGTCGTCTCTCTGTTCAACTTGATTCAATTTAGTAGAATTTCACTTTGTCGAATGACAAGATGCTGTATTTTGACAGTTGCCTATTTATGCTAAAGTGGAGGCATAATAAAATCAGTTTGGCGTCTGGCTCGCTCTACATGTAGCTTTTACTTAAGAATCTGATGATCCTTTTTTTGGTTTGACTGACATTACTGTTTAGTTTCTGATTTGTTGTGTTGGATGGTTTTCCCGTGGTTTTTTGGGGTTTTGTTTTTTGGGTTTTTTTTGTTAAATAAAAGCTTTCCTAAGAAACTGGCATTCTCTTCCTTGAACACACCCTTCCTCAGCTGCAAATCTAAAAAAGGAGACAGCATTGTTAAAAGGAAGGAATTTTTTTTTTTTTTTTTTTTCCTTTAAAACTTACTGGAAAAAGTTAAGTGCAACAACTAAACAAAAAAAACTGCTACAGTTTTAAAGTAACAAATGCTGAGGCTGTGAGTAAGAGGCATTATGTTACTGAGGCAAAATCCCCCCCTCAGCTTTGGTATGAAGTTCGTCTGATGATGTGCTGACAGACCGTATGTTGGTATGTTTGTATGTTCGTATGTTGGGCTCCCCACCATAACATGTGACTGCCTTCCAGTAGCCCATTCGGAGATGTGACTGGCATTTGTTATCTGCTGTCTGCTCTTTCTCATACTTTCCCCAGGAGACAAGTGTGTGCAATAGGGGATTTTGCATTCCCAAGGAATCCCAAGGATTTTGCATTTCAGCAGAAGACAGTGAGTTTTGTGATGTTTAGTAATTCCTGGGGAATTTAATTCTACACTCAGCCCAGGCATTGAGAAATCTTGTCCCTACCTTTATTGCATAAAATTGTCTTGAGCCAGAAAAGTGATTTTTTCGGTTTTGATCCTCATCTTGGAGCTTTTTTTTAGGATAGGGAACCCCAAGAACACTAAAACCCTGCATTGCAGCAAGTCACACCTGACATGGTGCACTAACAGCAACTATTTTCCTTCCTTCACAGAGCAGTATTTCTGGCAGAAAGGATACACAGCCTTTGATCTCAAGCCCCAGAATGTAACACTCCACATTTAGCCCCCATCACAGCATTTGCAATCCCAGCCCAAGCCTAGACTGAAAAAACAACCCAATTTGTGAGCTGAACCAAAAAGCACTTCTGTCAAGAGCATTTCTGTGGTCCTCTCTACCTGAAGGCAGGAGAATTTCAAGAAGGAAGAATTAGTAACCCTTGTTCTGGGCTCGTCTTAAAGCCAGACTTGCCTGTTAAAATAATGTTTTCCACAAGGAAGAACTCAGAAAGGTAGACCACTGAGGAGCTGTGATACTCCCTCCTTGTGTCTCTTACCTGGACAATCAAAGCAGAGACCTGGGCCCCGAGGCTCTAGTAGGCACCTGCTACTCAGCCTAAGGCCCCTGGCTCTAGTCTTAGTTGCCCCAGTCTAAATCAAGCCTTGTCCTGTACAGACCCAGAAAGACTTTAAGGCATTTCTGCAGTCCCATTCCTGTGTTCTTCATGCCCAAGGTGGTCTTAGATGTTGATCTTTCCTCTGCAGTTTTCTGAAGAATCAGCCTCTGTGTTGGTGTGCATCAAAAACAAAGTAGAAAAATGATACCTAAACTCTCTAGTCAATAATATGCTTTATTTCAAAAAATAAAGCTGTATTTTATGATCTGTATATTAGATCCACTGCAAAACTGGATTTTGGGTACCTTCTGAACAAAGTAGTTTGTCATGGTCCTAATTAATTATGATCACCACAAATCCCTATTCATGCCTGGGCACTCTCTTACCCCAATTATCTTCACAAGGTTTTCTTTCAAGCTGAGCACTTAACTGCAGCCCTGTCATCTGGAGGGATGAAAAGCATTGGTCTCCAGCTTGTTTTCATGCCAGCAATGAGGAGGTCCCACCCTCCATCCCTGGCTCCTGCCTTCATCCCGGAGCTGGGCTCTGCCCCGAGCTCTCCCTCAGCAGCCAGGCACAGGTCTGCACCATGCATCAGCATTAAAGTCATTAACAGCATGATGGCTGTTAGAAACTGTAATGGGAGCCTATAATTACATAAATATATCATTTATCTTATTGAGACCTGCATTAGAATCTCCTTAAAACTCATGGCTAGTTGTCGTTTGTGTAGTTTGTCTTTTCTTATGTGTGTGTTGCCCAAGAATTACAAGCATAAAGTAATTTCAAGCTCTGACTTCAAGCTGAGCCATCTCAGGGATGTCAGACTGGAGGACATCACCTGAATAACCTAGTCTACTCCCCTGTGAGTAAAGATTTAACAGCTGCTAAGCCTGGGAGGTCCCCCAAGGGCCTTTTCTATGCACAAATCCAAATATCATTAGCTAGATTCCCCAACACTCAGGAAAAAATAATATCTATTGCTCAGGAAAGCAGAACAACCTCAAAGCCATAGCATTGTACAGGATAAGCCCAGAAAAGACTCAACTTGTCACCAATGGTTTGGGCACCTTCAATTGCAGCACGCTGGCCAGGTGAAAATGTCCAAGGAATCTAGCCAATGCACAAAATTATTGCAAATATGATATGGAGAAAAATTTCCTGGACTTGTAACTGATGAGTGGTTTAAACCTGGGCACAGGAGCAAGAAGAAATGAAGCGGGAAGCAACAATGCACCTGACCTCATGTCCCATGTCAGACTGCCGCCAATCTCTGACAAATCTGAGAAAAATAGGGAAAAAATAAACACCAAAAATCAGCAGCCAAGTTATTCATCAAAGGTGGGAAAAAAAGTCTTCTTGGCCTCTCTAGGCATCCAGTGGAAACCCTGAAGCATGGAATTAATTAAATACAAAGGAATATAATTAATTTAATTAAATGCAGTCCTTTTAAAATGGTTGTTCTGATTAATGCCTGCTCCTGCAGAAGCTTATGAATATATTTAGCCCCATTCCCAAAGACAACACTTGCAGGATCTTGATTAGAGCAGCTAAAAGCTCACGAATATGAGTGCGAGTGAATACCTTGCGCTTATGTTGTGAAAGCAGACACAAGAAATGCCATTTTAAACAACACAGTCAGAAAAGAGACCAAAACATCCCTTGGTTTAATATCTTCTGGGGCCAGGATGCATCATTCAGAGCACCTAGACTGACTCTCTGCATAATGCCAACCACAAAACCTCACCGTGCAATTCTCACATTAGGTCCATCAGACTCTGATCCAGCCAGATCCTGCCACCCATTTCCCTAGCATAAGGTTTGGGGGGGGTGGGGGGGTTGATACATCGATTTCGTGCTCTGATAGCACTTGGCAGTGGCTGAGCTCAAATTTATTAAGTCAAACCATTTCCCAATTAAGTGGCAGACCTTATCATATCATTGGTCTTAATCAGTTCCCACACAACAAAACCCATTAAATAAAACATCCCAGCTGAAAGCTTTGGAAATAAGTCTCAGTCACCTCCAACAGAGTTTGGGAAACTAAAGCTCAGAGACTGACAGTTCATTACCATCAGGTGGTTGCGTATTCCAAGATTTAGTAGAACTGCTGTATTTCTTAACCTTCAAGATCTGGTGGAAATGGCTGCTTTTTTTTTTTT
>VZTL01025583.1:81652-93348 GCA_013400535.1 Scopus umbretta
TTTTTATTTCTCCCTTGCCAGATATCTTAGAGGGTTGTTTTCCTAAAAGGCTGGAAGTCTTGGAGAGATCTGTTAGGTTTTATGGAAGAGTGACCAGCTTGTCACTTGTCATGTATATTTTAGTCTTTAATATCACTAGGTTATCTGCAACTATCAGAAGTTACAGTCCTCTGCATCACCAGTTAAAGGGCCAGGAAAATTTCCTCTGTATCAGATTTGCCCATGAATTTGGGTGTTGCTGTTTTAACTATTGCAAACAGTGAATATTACTGGAACAGAATTCATAGCATTTCCCCAGTTCACCATGCCTAACACTATGAATACTTTCATTTCTTAAGAATGGGATTAAAAAAGTTTTTAAGAATGAGCATTGTGATTCTATGGTAATATTGCTAGCTTTCCAGTAAGTTTACGTCTCTGTGAGAGGCACTATAAGTATGAAGAGACTCATTATTTTTAATTCAAGCTTTTTTTTTTTTTGGTGTTAATTCTTTTTATTTTTTTTTTCCTTAGTCAACAGTAAAGCAAATGTTAATATCCTCTACCTCCAGATAGGAAGCAGATGCAAGAGATCTTAGCAGTTCTTCCCCAAGCCTGTTATGAGTTTTGGCTCAAATGTCAACATGAGTCAACATTTTACTTTTAGTGACAGGTTGGTTTAGTTTCCTATTTAGTATTGGTTGAAACACTGCAAATCCCCCTTAGAGACGAAACACTGACTCCTTAACAGAAAATTGTTCTAAAAGCCCTAGTGAAATTTTCCAAAGTATTTTGTGCGTTTTCTCCCCATTTCATTGCAATTGCAGCAAGAAGGAATTTTATCATCAAAGTGAGCAGAACTGGCAAGGCATGAATGAACACAAACCAAAGAGGCTCCCAATTGCGTCTGTCTTTGATGAGATCCATACATTGCACCTATGTGCTCTGTCTGTGGGGAGATCCCAGCTGTCATCTTTGTGTTTCATCTGCAAATTTCAATTCCCCTCGAAACCTTGAAGAACTGACTAGAACTTGCCTGGATTTCATACAGTTCATTGGGTCACTTCTATGAAATCCTTCAATCTTTTCTTTTTTACTAAGGGTTATTTTTTGCTTCCTAGCTGGTCAAGCAGCCATTGGGTTGTAGGAGGACTATCTTCTACACAGAAACTTGAACAGCAGGGCACCCTGGGCCCTTGCAATTCAACCTAGGTAGATACAACTCTTTTGTGAAAAAATCTTGAATTTGCAGCTTTGTAAAAAATACAAGCAAACAGTTAGGAAACTTTCCTGAGGAATACTGAAGTGCAGGTTCAAATCCTGGCCGTGAACTGGGCCGAGCATGGATTTCAAAATGGCTTTTGCACAACTCAAGCAGTAGCTGTGAGCACTAGACAGACATAAGTTGCCTTCACCTATTTTTCATCAAAAGGGACACACATTTGCAAAGCATTTCCATTTTTGAACAGACAGCATTTGCTGACAGAAGATACTTGTTGAAAATGATCAACCAAAATCTTGATTGAGCCATTAAATTCTTGACCTAACCTCTGCTTGACTGTGGGGCAAGGAGTGACCCCCCTTATTCGGCCTACATTGTGCCTGTTCTGCCTGAATTAAGGTGGTACCAACTCCAGGTACTAGCTCTGGGTACCAAGCACATAACATAGCAGCAACAGGCTCTAGCAACACCCAACTGGAGCATCATAACCTTGCTTAGACCTTCATGTTTACATGGCACTGTGTAGTTAAAACTGAGGCACAGAAAGATGTAGACTGTCATCAAGTGGACTTAGGTGTATGAAAACTGCCACAAAAAAAATGAACCTCAGATACAAGTGAAAGCAAATTCCCTCTGCCCACTCTTCTCCTGAGCTAGATTTCATTATCTGTCAAGACCCTGATGCCAATGACAAAGTTTTGCATATCTGCTTCTGCTATCTTGTTTCACTTTCCACTCATTCCAAATAAGTGCCAAATACTGAATCCTGCTGTTCTTAATTCAGGCGTACCTGGGGGCTTCTTTCTTTTTTATTTGTCCCAAAAGGACCTGGCAAATGGCATCAAAGTATTATTTGACTTGGACGTTGACTTCCACAGTCTGCCTTTCCTGCCCACAGGTGGCAATAGGGAAGGGGATTTTGTGAGGCTACGCCACTGAGGCCAACCTGAGCTGAGGATACTCTGTTAACATCGATGGGGAAGGAGACACAACTGTGCCAAGTGCCCTTTCAGTTACTGCAGGGTGGTCCTGGAGTAGACTCTGACATCATTTGCCGCCTGAAGAGCTCAAAGCTTCAGTGAGTCTGAGACCAGAGACAGGCTTAAAAGAAAAGAGAAATAATTTTCCTTCTAGCTTTCAAAATCCCATATAAATGATCAGGTTGCAGGAAAAGGATACTGTTGCTCTGCTGAATTTGATCACCCCTTCTTGTGCTTTTTCCAAAACTCCAATTTAAGTGAATTCTCTTCCCCAGGTTTAAAAACAAAGCAAAGCAGAAAGGTGGACACAGACATGACATGGGTCAATCATTTCACAAAATACTACAAGGAGCATGATGTACTATGTCACATAGAGACTGAAAGCATCACATCAATACCCAGACTTTGCCAACAGGATGGCAAGAACTTAGTTTTGAACTCTAATTTTGAACGCCCTGAATTTATTTGCTTTCTCTCTATATTTAGAGGCTTGTCTACACAGGAAAGCTGCTATGTAGTAACCTCAGGTGTGAGTTTTTCACTACCATCTCGTCCGGATGCACTTTCTACAAGTAAGCATGAAATAGGTTGTTTTACTGCACTTTGGGGCATTGGGAAGAGATTTTCAAATCCCCAAAGGCTTTGAACAGCCATATGAGTTGGCCATGTGAACTGCCTAAGAGTTAGGCACCTTACTGCTATTTACGCCAATAAAAATGTGTTCCAAAATCTCAGCTCGAATCCTGCCTGACTTAGTGCTTTTTGAAGACAATGGAAACATGGGATAAACTGGATAAATAACAAAGGACTTCAGTAAAGACTATATTGGGATTAGAAACTTGACATGCTTATCCTATATGAATAAGAATCAGATTTGCCATTGAACTAGCTGCGATGAAAATGCAAGAAAGCTTTTGAGGATATTTGGAAGCTTTTTCCTCACTAATATATAGAAAGCAGATACTGATTCCTAAATAATTACTGAGGCAAGAGATATGTTTCAACTGGAAAGCACAAAGCATCTGGCTGCAAATATGATTCATGGGAAGAATGACTCACATACAAAAGGGACTCACATTCAAAATGGAATTATTTACTCTTGAAAATGTCTGTTTATGGGGTGGCTTGAATGAAATATTGAAACTAAGGATTATAATACATTTACACCAAGCAGGAGTTTCAAGGACAGATGTTTGAAGGAAGAGGGAATGTATTACATAGGGGAGGGAAAGCGTTGTATTACTGCTAGAACATGGACTTTAAGTCCAGAAAACAAATCATGATTCTCTTTGCTGAGGCTTTGCACCGTTAAGACTGTATATCTCTGTCTTTTGGGTAAAAAGGTTTTTTGCTATACCTCAATTCCCCACTCTACAGGCAAATATAATAATTCTCTGGGTTTTAGGGTTATTGTGAGGATTAATCCATTGATTTCTGTAAGCACATCCTGAATTCCTCAGATGATGTCAGCATAAGAATTGAAGGAGGCATTGTTTCAGGGAAAGAATAAATAGCCAGGAAGGATTTTGGTTCAAAGGAGCTGGAGGCAAATAGTATGAGCATCCTTAAGCAAAATTTAGATGACTTCACTGCTGATGATAAGGGAGTATTCAGCAGTTTTACTCTTGAGAGCAATCAATATGTAAGAGGAAGACAGGACTTTTTTTATTAACCAGAAAACTCTGCTGGGTCAGTATTAGAAATGACAGTTAATTTTTTAAGCATTTACATTTTTTTAAAAAAAACAGGTTGCCCTTCTCTAGCATAAAATATTCAAAGTATTACAGAGATGACAGGATCAGCACCGAGGTATTGCAGGCCCAAAACACCTACCTCCTGGTCCTGGTCCTACACAATCTTGCATTCAGCTTGAATACACACTTTCTGTATGACTTGCAGTGGAGAATAGCTTTCAAAATCATCTTTTCCTTCTTACAGTTGGTGGAGAAGGTATGTAATTTACGGCAAAGGTTTCACAAAAGGATAAGCCTTAAGAGGCAATACAGAAGCTAAAGGCAATGGGTCTGAGATGATATTTCTTATTTTAAATTACAGGATCTTTCATCTCTGACTATTGTTGGACGTCATTCTCCTCAATCTCCCTTGTATCTGTTAAAGTATTAAACTAATCAAAATAGTAAATATTAATAAATCACAGGGCCTGCCATACCTTAAAGGGATTCAGCACTAGGGAAAAATTTATTTCAATGATAAAATATTGCATGACTAGCAAAAGCATTACAGAGCAACCTTAAGTTCCCCCAGAGCATTCATCTAGGTCTACTTTGGAGAGACAGTAGCGTGGGCAGTGATCACTGCTGTAAACCATGTCTCTCAGGTTCTAGTTGGGGTTTCAGCTGCACAGGTATTATATAGGTAGGTTCATCCCACCTAAGTGACGTGCTGTTTAGAGGTATTTTCCTTCAATGCTTCTTATATCAATAAAAGAGATGTAATCTGCTGACCTCATTAGGAAGCCTAATCTAACTACCTGCATACCTTACCTTTGCAGGCTTTAGAGTCAGGTGACATGATCTGGACCCATGTGCATTGGTTTAAAGAAGCTCTTACAAAGTTTTATCTATTCTTACAGGGTCTGATCTAGTGACCAATAAAGTCAGTGGAAAATACCCACGCTGACTTAAAAAAGCAATCAAAAATCCAGCGGCACCTACAGCTAATACCTAAAGTAAGCATAAGGGGCATCAAAGTAGCAGTTATGAAAAATTGATACTGATCACCTCTATAGTCTAGGGAGCTACTCTAGGTGAAGAAAATTTTGGGATAGTACATTCTGAAAGATTCATTTCTTTTGAAATGTTTCAGTGCTTTCTGCTCTGTCCTGAAGGATATAGGGGATTCCTGCAACATGCTGTGAGAACAGCCAAGGAAGATTTTGGTTTATCCTGCTGTCTTGTAGTACGTGTCCCAAAGATGAGGCTTTTCAATCCAAAACAGTGTATGGAAAAAAATTCTGCAAATGTGGGGAAGAAAATCACCCTCGTCTTTATTTTTTGAGATGATGTGCCACAGTCTTTCTAGTTAAAGAGCTTTCACTAGCAATCTGCTAAGGAAAATATGAAATTGGAATATTAAAAAGTGGAAATTAGACATTTGCCTTTTTAGATACATAATAAACAGTCAAACTGAATTAGTTTCAAAATAAATGCTAAGTATAATCTACCAGTACTGCATCCAAAATGAAAAGAAACCACGGAAAAGGTCTGCAGAGCAATGTGTTTGGCACCCACTCTGCTTCTTGGAGTCAGTCTTCATAACTGTTCAGGGCGGGATTTTCTATGACATCTCTTTTTGTTTGCACAGTAATCAGTCACTCAAATATGCAATCAGTCCTCAAGAAAAGAGGAATTTCATTTATGCTGTGAACTCCAGATCACATGGAGAAGGACCATATTCAGTTCACCCAAGGAACATGGTTAGATGCCAATGTTAAGCTAAGGCATATATGTATATATCTGTATTTCCAGTAAGAAAGTCACATCTTGTTTAAAGTTATAAAAATCCATAGTCTTTTGCATTCTGTAGTTCTGCCAAGGTCTACAAAAAAATCTAGAGTACTATGCCTACAGATAGACCTGGCTTTGTTCTGGCTTGTGGCCTATATCTTCTGTCTCTGTACTTATTACGTTGACTTTGTTGCTGTAGTACAATAAAATAGTACAATATTCTCTAGTGTAATACTGTTAAGTTCCATTTTCTATGAACAGAAGGAATAGAAGGAATACTAAAGAAGTAAGCTATGTAGCCTAAGACATGAACAGTATTATCAAGGAGCTAAAGCTAACCCGTTCTTCTGCACCTGGAATTTTTTAATGGAAAAACTATCTTCAAGTGGAAAGAAATACAGAAGTCCTTAGTCTTCATAGAAAATTATTATTCAGGATAGTGGGGATTTTAAGGAATAAGAATCAGCTTCTGCTACTCTCCTCATGTTATTTTATACCCTACCTGTTGTCTTACTGGCCCAAGAATAAGGAACTACATAATGTGGCTGTATGAATGCCTGCATAGAAGAAATCTTTGAATCAAAGATACTTAGAAGAACAATACTATAACTCAGAGTATAAGCAAATAAAAATTATGGAAGATTATTGTGGAAAATGGAATATTTTAATCAAAGTCACACATTAGTAGTAGAAATAAGGATGTTCTTACAACTCTGCTCCATATATATAGCGTTCTAGTTAACATGCTACACCCTCTCCCACACTCAAAATTGTAAAAGAAAGAATGGAAGGAGCCTTGAAAGGTCATCTAATCTATTGTGGGAAACCAACCTTAGGTAAGTGATAGCTATATTATTCCCAACAAATGCTTGTTTTACCTGTTCTTAAACACCTCCTATGCTGGAGATTCCACAGCCTTGCAAAGCAATCCATCTCAGTACTTAATTACATTTATGTTTACATTTTTTCCCAGAGGCTATCTTAAATCTTGCTTGTTGCAATTCAAACCTATTACTTGTTCTACCTGCATTAGACGTGAGGATAGTTCACTCCCTTCCTCTTTACAACTTATTTCACATATCTGAAGACCATTATCATATCTCCCTGCAATCTTCTCTAAAGGAGAGACGAAATAATCTTAATTCCTTCAATTTGCAGGTCATGTTTTCTAGATTTCTTACCATTCTTGTTGAACTTTTGTGTGTCTTCTGCCATTGGCCTACATATTTTTTGAATTGAACACAGTAATTCAATTTAAATTTAGCCAAACCAAGTAGAGCAGAAGGATTGGATAACATGTTTTATTAATAACTGCCCTTGTCAAATAGAATCCTATTTTTTACCAGCCATTTCTTTATTTTGTGAAAATTAGTTTTACTCTACTCTGGTCCCTGAATATACTTTCAGAATTCACTTTTGGATGCCTGCATAATTCATGATCCATGTATTTAATGAGCTTTCTCTCTCCTCTATCACCAATTTGTTCATGAAGGCATTGAATATTACCACAGAAGACTACTACAGAACTCTGCTCGTGACAGATTTCCTGGTAGAGAGTGTAGTATTGGCAACCATTATTTTCTCAGCAATTTTTTTTCTTCCCGGTATTATTACTTTGACTTACTCCTAAGAATGCTGTTTAAAACAATATCAAAAGCTTATTAGAGGCAAGATAAAACATCTATGCTTCTCCCTTATCCAAAAGGTCTGTTGCTGTGCCAGAAAAAAAGAGTTTAGTTTGGTTTGGCAAGATATCTGCTAAAAAAATCCACAACAGCAATTTTTCCTCTTGTGTTGTTTTGCAGGCACTGTAATTTCTCACTTATCAACTCTGGACCATAGAGTCACCTGGCTTTAGGATTTTGATGGGAGACTAAACAGCTTGATTTGCAGAACAAGTTCCTGAAGTGCAGCGTATCTTTGCTTCCTGCCCCCCAAACTATCCACCTTGACTGTAACAGTGTAAGCAGACTGGAATCCTGACGATGTGGTCATTGTTTCAATACAACTGCAGCCCAACCTTTGGCTTCCAAATGTAGGATTAAAAAAAAAAAAAAGATAATAATTTTTTTTTTTTTTGACAGTGTTTTCTGCTTTTCAGCTAGACCTCAGTAATGTAGGGTTGGTAGCAGCAGCTGTGCTACTGTTACACCAGCAGCTGACCTGGATTATGCATCACGTTGGCTGTTGCTAACAGGGGGGCTACTGTCCCTGCTCCCACCCCAGGAGCACCAGCTGTGGGGCTTTCTGCACCGGCCTCTGCAGACAGATCTGCAGTTGCTCCGCTGGACATGAGCCAGCTCTGATTTGAAAGCTGAGCAGCTTCGTTAGTGCAGGGCTGTGCCTAAACAGATCCGTAAGTCCTGCTGAAAGTGCTAGGCTGCTCTCAGCGAGCCGCTTGCCACTTTTGGATCAGAGTTGCTTCATCTGCAGCCATGCTGTAATCCAGATGATGTGAGTGCAGGTCTGCTGTCTGTGAAAGGCCATGCTAACAAAGTCACTTTGTAATGCATGGTCAAGCACTGGCTGCACTTTCTTTTTGGAGAAAAAGAATCTGTATCCATTATTTCAGTATATTTAACAGGACTATATAAAGCACTTTTCAAATGTTATTCTTTCAGGTCCCTAAACATCCTTTTAGGCAACCAACCAAGTGTTACTACCTTTTTTTTTCCCTAATAGATGAAGACAGTGAGGGGAAATGAGTCTTATATTAAAGAGTAGTTTCCAGTCCTGGTCTCTAGTCACTGGTCCTACAACACGCAACTGCTGGATCATGGGAGAGATTCAGCTATTGGGATACTCCTATGTGGTTCCCAGGAGAATGAGAAAGCAGAAGACAGCTCAGCTAGCCTGCAGATATGTGCAAATTGGGATATCCTTGGGTCTGACCTTTATTTAATAAACATTCCCCAAAAGCCCTTGTTACCCACCAGAAACCCAGCACAATAAGCCACTGCTTTCCAAACATCTTGACCCAAAATCCCCAAAGAGCCACCATACTTTAGAAAGCAGAAAGTATTCTCCAAAAGTCCTTAGGAGGAGGAGAAGCCAATGGTTCCCAGATGTCCCATTGCTTCCCTGCAGAATAACCTCAACTGGGTGCTCAGCTGGCTCTGAGGTAACCCAACAGACTTGACTTCAGCTCACCTGCTTTTCCCCAGATCACTATTTTTGAGTCTCTAGGCATCAGTGTAGCAAGGCAGCTACCTGCCACAGCCAAGGTAGAGGATCCACACCTGGAGAGGTGATAAACTCTATGTAATTCAGGAGGCTACACTGACATCGAGGCAATGTACAATGTGTCCCTTGGCTCAGCATCATTGCTGAAAGTAACTTCCAGTCTTTGTATTTCACATTCTCAAATAATATTTTGCTGTTTGACTTGCCACCAAAACCCAAGAACAGGAAAGTGAGAGACCTCTGTCTCCCATGCAGTGGCTAAAGAAGTGGGTCTGCCTTAAACTCCTTTTTATTAACCCTGGGACACCTCCTATTTAATTCTCAGAATGTAAAAAACAGAGAAGATTTAGTTCACAGTACATTTGCAAAAAAGCTCAGACTATACAAATAAGCATCTTGCAGCAACTGCAAGTAAAGGCAAGTTCCAGAAAGGGAAAAAATAGTCTGATGCATGTCATCTTGTGGTTTTTTGCTAGATTAATGAAAAGCCCACACAGCATAATTATGTTTACAATAAGCTTACAGGAGTTTTCCCACAAGGTAGAGGAGAGTCATAGAGGGATCAGGTTAAACCAATTATTTAACCTTTACAGAGCTAAACCTGCAAGTGTTTCAGAGGGAGGGGAAATGGACTATTTTATTGGTTGCTTACGACCATGTATTAAAATAGTGGTCTCCTTTTTTATTCCATCATGTTGCAAGAGCGTATACTGGCAGATCCAATTCAGATGACCGGGAAGCAAATTGTTGGATGCCTAGATGACCTAAATATTCCACTGCTAGCACAAGTTTGCTTTTAAGTACCATGAATGAGTCTTCTTGCAAATAACCTAACATGTCTGGTAAGGCTCTTCACAGAACATGGCATCCAGATTGAGGGGTTTTAATGATAGAGTGAGCAAATAAATCATTGAACTTGACTGGGAGTTGTTGCATTCACTAAAATCAAGATTTCCTTTTCTGGAGCTGGTCTTTTGGGCTTGAAACAAATGGGCAATGGTGGAAAGCACTGAAAAGAAAACAATATAGTATCATTTATCAGGCCTTTTGCAATGTCAGCTCTCCATTGTTCTTGTATAAAAAAAAATACATACTTCTTGGCTTTCCTAATTCATCAGAGAGGCATGCAGTTGTTCTGGTTTAGACATTAGCATGTTTTGTTTATTCCAGTTCCAGTGGGCAAAAATCAAGTAAACCTGATTAATTCAATGGTCTACCTACAATTTTCCAAAGGATATGGCAAGCTATGATAGAGTAGAGCTTGAGAAACACAGATATAACACCCTAGGGGCTAAATTCTATGGATGTTGTTGACAGAGCATCTGTCTAAATGATCTTCCAGCTAGTACTGGGCAAAATCAACTTTTTTTTTTGTTGTTTTGCTGACAATTTGAAAATGTGGGGGGAAAAACCCATTACTGCTGAAAATCCAAACACTTTTGCAAACTGCATCTTGGGAAAAATATTCAGAACTCTTCCTGTGTTTAATCTGAATTTGAGAGCTTCTTATTTGTCACTGAGAGTAAAAAAAAGGATTTTGTAAATTTTCATTTCTGTCAAAAAATACTGAATTATTTCATTTAAAAATGTTGTCTAAAGCCCATCCGATTACCAGTTGTAAAAGCTACAGCCAACACCACGCTTTACACATTAAATAATAATTAGCTGGCATATGAGAAGAAATGAAAATAATATCTGGATGATCAACCTGGGGCTCTCCAGCTACTTGCTCCAAAGCTGTTCACACATGCCTCCCATGCTGGCACTGCACACAGGTCAGGACCCACTGGGAAAGCCACCCCTCTAGCTGCTAAGCTTGATGGCTTCCATCAAGTATGGGCATCCCAGCTTGTGCGAGGTTTGAGCACCATGTTCAGAAATGAGTAACAGACCCCACAGGGAGACGTTAACCTTTTCCACCTGTGAATGCCTCCCAGCACTCCTCTGCTCCCTGTTCTATCTGCTTTCTGTAGGGGAGGTCTCATTTGTATGGTGATTTTGGCAAGTAGCTCATCGGGTCAGAGAGGTGCATTGCCTGGATGTGCATGGGCTGATCCTTGTTCTATGTCCTGTAGCAGGTGACATTTGCTCTTCAGAAAGAATCCCAGTGGCAGCAACCAACAACAAATTAACTCCTGAACTACCATAAAACTATCTGGCCAAGAGACAGTTCAGTCTGCAGGCATGAAGCTGTACATCAAACAGCCCTCAAATTTTTCATTGGCTTCTGCACAACTTAGACAAGATAATGCACTTCAAGATCAAGGTCAATCGTTTTCAGTTACAGAGTTTCCAGTTTAGCAACTCGGTTCCTATTTGAGTAGCAAAGATATACAATTTTCCAGTTGTCCTAGTCAAACATGAAGGACTTGTAAACTTTTCACACCTCTGAAAATTAGGCCAATTATTTAGATACCATAAAGGAATTGACTGACTCAAGGTCTCATCCCAGAGTGGGAGTGGGATTAGAAATAATAATGATTTGAGGTTTTTCATTGCGTATGTTTCTCTCACCATTTTAACCATAGCAGTCAAAGTACTACAAAGTTAGGCGGAGATACTAAGCCACCTGATAAATGGATGGCATTTTCTGATCCACCTGCATTGCTGTAAGTGAACTGTGACAAAGCATAGGCAAAAGGTAACTTCTTGTGACATGTCATCTCTAAGATTATGTCCTGGCTCCAAGTGAAAGAAAAACATAACTATCCTTGACACAATAACTTTTAAGATTGCCCAACAAATACTATTAAAACACCCTAATTTTCAGTTCTTTGTGACTTTCCCAAGCTTCTGTGTTGGGACTGAAATTTTCCATTTTTGTTGCTAGTTTATAACTGATTTTTTTTCCATTTTTTTTTTTGG
>VZTL01025585.1:0-15155 GCA_013400535.1 Scopus umbretta
GGCAGGGCTGAGGAGTTGGACGGATGCAGAGCTGCGTGAGCCACCTGTGGTCCCACAGGAAACCTGTGCAGGAAACAAATCAAACCCTGTTTTCTGGCTACCGTGTTCTCCTCCATCCGTGACGTTGTGGAAACAGCTGGGACATCTGAACTGAAGTGCTGGTGCTTGTGTCAGCCCACAGCAGTATCTATCGCAAGCCAGACCGTGCAAAATGGAACCGAATAGCCACTTTTATAGGCGCTCATCCTGTCCTCTCTGCTCAGACGAAAAAAAAATAATAATAAAAGGTACAAAGGCCAAGCTTGCGACTCGTATGATTAACGTTCTGTGTCAGGAATTTGGTGTGAATTCCTGCTCACCTCCCTGCACGGGCTCCCCCTCACCTCCCTTGCTCTGTGTGCTGCTTCACCCCGCTGACGAGGCCCAGCCCCACAGCCGCGGAGCGCCTGGGCTGCGTAACCCAGCGCGTCTAGGACAACAATCTCCATCGACCGTGATCTGGGCTAGATTTCAAACCACTTGGTGCTTTGCTCTCCGCGTGTGGTGTGCGTGAAACGAGCAGGACGCTCGATAGCCTTCGCTGTGCCGCCGTCGCGCGGTGGCCGGCCAGACGTCGCCCCCCCAGCAGAGGCAAAGCAAAAAGCCGCTCCCCACCTCAGCACGCCTCCTGATGGGGAGCAGAGCGGGGCCGTGCCGCCTGGCAGCTGGGGGAGAAGGAAGACCCCACGTCCCCCTCCGCGCGAGGCCAGGCACGGGGCATCTCGCCAGGCTGTGGTGAGGTGCAGGAGCTGCCCCGGGAAGGTCTGACCGCATTCCTCAGCCGAGGCGCAGGTTGGTTTCCAAAGTTCTCATTTCCAGATGTTTGGGGAGACCGCACGGCAGTGAAGGAGAACCTGGTCGGAATATGCCTGCTGGATTCAAAGGGAGTTTTGCTACTGACTTCCAAACCAAACTGATTTCACCCCCTAACCCCTAGTCAGAAGCCGGTATCATCTGATGCTGCCCACAATACAACATCAACATTTACGACATCACTAGGAGAGGAAACTAAATTATCCCCAGAACAGGACGAAAGAGAAAACAGGCTCACATAAAGGCTTAGTTTCTGAGCAAAACCAACATTTTTGGAAATTTCAAACAGCATCTTCAGCATCTCTGCAGCTTCTCTCATGAGAAAGAAAATGAGCAACAACTGACAGCGAGCAGCCAGGCAAGTTACTGCACTCCTTGGGGGCATTCACATACCCAGGTGATGAAGACAACAGAAGACACTAAACAAAATATGGCAGAGTTTTCTGAGCTTTGCCTGCTACCTGTAATGCACCTCCTCGTCACTTAAGAGGCAGAAGTATGTTCTAACTTGTAAAAGGTTTTTGTGCAACCCCTTTGTTTTTATTTCAAGTGTTGGAATTGCCATGCCGACGCACAACATCGTACTTGCCAAAACATCCACAGCTTTTGATACTGCCAACTTTACGGCCCGTACATCAAACTCTTTCTTCTTGGTTTGTGCAGTTGTTTTCTTAAGCAAATATATGGTAAGAGGAAAAATATTTTTTCCCATTCCTAAAGTACTAAAATGTGTTTATTCCTTTGTAACATGAGACTTCCCCTTCTATTTCTATTGATTAAAAATCTGGCTTCAAGCAATAAAGTTAATTACTTGACTTTCATCTAAAAAAAGAAAAAGCAGTGAAACCACCAACAATAAACTAGTTTCCACATGAGTGTTTGGGGGAAGAAAAAAAAAGAAATATTCACAGAAAAGTAGCTCTGAAGCTACTTTTCAAACCAAGAAACATTCACGTGTTTCACGTACAACACCTCGGTACAGCAGGGCTGGAGAGGACAGGCAACACACGCCGGAGGCAGCCTTGCCCAGAGGGGCTGGGATTTCCCAGGCCAGCAACGAAGAGACAGCAACGTGCTGATAAAAACAGCTCATCCAGCTCAGTTTAGAGCAGATGCACCTCGTTCTGATTTCCACAGCCACTGATAGCTGCCATAACCTCTCAGCAACCAGAGGCTCTTGGAGCGATTGTGGTGCTCCTTTTCCGGAGGGTGCTTGGAGGAGAGCTGCCCTGATGGAAGTCATCGCAAGGTCCACCATCAGCTTGCATGGGACTGGGACTGCACCCAATGCCTCTGCAGTGCATAACTTGGGAGATACGGGCCAAGAGCTTGCACAGGGACTGCCTGTGTGCGGCTAACCTCAGTGAGAAGTTTTTGACATAGATCAGGATCGGTTTCCCTCCATGGGTTACATACCTCAAGTACGAACGCATCTTGCCCAGCACCAATACTTTGCAGGCTACACTTTAATTTCACATTTTTCGTTCACTCTGGATTTGGCCTCATTCATCTCAAAAATGCAGCAAATGGCTTATGTGGGGCAGCAGGGGAAATAAATTAACATGAAAATAATCCTGTGAAGGGCCCAAAGCAGGTCACCCTGGGTATGTTGTTTGTCACCCAAGACTGCTCCCAGGGGCTGCCCATAGAATTGCACATGCATTTCTACAGTGCTTTCCACCAGGAGACCAGGTGTGGAGGGTCCTCAGACACACCCGCAGCACCCTGTCTGTCTGTTGGGTACACAGGAGATGGCCACCACAATCCAGGTACACAACCCACATCCTATGCACGGGCAGAGGCAGAGACGCTGGCTTTGGCAGCACCCAAAGTGGGACCATGTGAGTGTTGGGAGAAACCTATGGATGACTTGAACCACATGGCACGCAGGTTTGCAGCAGGTCCTGAGGGACTGCTGCAGCAGCTCGAGACCATCTATGCTTAGACACAACCTGCCTCTGCTCTACCACCACCTCCACATGGCCGAAGCCTCGTTGCTACCAGAACAGCTGCGAACAGTCAACACGCATTCACCAACACCATCCTGCCGCTTGCCCACCACCTCCACCTTGGTGTTCACGCTTGGTGACGCAACCTCCTTGCTCATACGCACCACCTCAACACGCGTAGCTGAGCTCAGCTCGCTCTACACACTTTGGTGGGGGTCTTCCTGCAGGAACACGCTTCACCTAAACACTGCCTATGTTTTTTGGTTGGTCTGCACAAATTAATTTTTAATAAACCTGTGCTAAAATGTTTTCTTTTGCAGGAAGACATTACACTGCTTTAATAATCTCTATGAACAACAGCCTGTAACGAAAGCTCGGCCAGCAAGCTGGTGATGCCCACGCTACGGCTGCTCAGATGTTTACTCCTAAAGCAGTCTCTGCTTGTCCACTGGTATGGTCAAAACATGATAAACTTGCAACAGCTTTCAGTCAACCTAGCCTGCATGGATGGTCAAATAGCAATCTTTTAAACCTTAAAATGCGTCTAACAGAAGCTTGTAAGCAGACAAGCAAGAGGTTTTTTATAGAGTATTTTGGAGGTGAAGTTACTCATTCAGGGTAAGAGAGTACGTGCTCCAGCGGGACTGCCACTTGTGTAGCCGTCACTTTAGTTCCCTTCACAGCTTTATCATTTCTAACAGGTCTCTCCCTGTGTAGGCTTGGGTGTGCTTGCATTGGCTTTTGGAGCTGGAAATTTATGATAATATAAAGCAGGACCATGCAAAATTTGTAAGTTCATGACAAGATTTTCAAAAGCCCTCTGGGATGTCCTAGCTCTGTTTCTATCAAATTGTGAGAGCAAAATTGTAAGTAAAAATTATTTCAGCACCCATGGGAGCAGAGTTAAGTGAATTCTGAACACTTCTGAAAATCTTCCTTTGGTCCTTTTCTAAAAGTCATGAAATCCTAATGCTACACAAGAGGTGGTCAGGTTATTAAGTTCTCTTGCTATTGAGTTGCTATTAGTGTTTTCCACGTATTATTTCACTCCCCAAAGCAATGACTCCTCTTTTCCTTCTAGGAAAAAATAATAACACATTTTTTCACATGATTCATGTACGTACGTCCAGCTGCTTCCCCCAGACAGGCTGCCAGTGGGGTGTATTCAGTCCCAGCACCCTCCAGCGCCCACCACCAGAGAGAAGAACCACTGCTAAAAGCCCCAACAGCAGAAAACGAGACGCATAGTTTTTTGGAGAGGCCGCTGATGATACAACCCCTGAGCATCTTTAATTTACTGGTTCATATGTGTTGGTACACCCAAGTCACAGAGGACACTGGCTTGGTCATTTTACAGTTTGTGAAGCTGTCAACTGGTCAAGTTGTAACACTTCACAAGGTTTGCTCTAGGAATCCTTCATTCAGTCCTAATGCTAACCAATCTCCGGATATACCTTTTTTTTTTTTTTTTTTTTTTTCCTGAAGCACTAAATTGCTCGAATTCCCCAGCGAATGAAAAGAACTGTATTCAAGGACATACTAAAGCACTGCGGTATTACATTTAGCAGGCACTGAGATGCTCCCCATCTGTTTCCAAACTCAGACTTCCATAATTTCATTTCGTTTCCAGTCATTTAACAGGGCTGACACTCTGGGGCACTCAACAGGGCAAACCAAAGGTAATAAAGAAAAAACGCTGCTCAGCTGCCGAAATTACCTCTCTCAAAGCCAGATCAGTTTTTGTTTGTCTGATTCTTTCTCTGTTCCAGGCGAGCAGCAGGGCATCCCGCATCCTGTCAAAGGTTTACTGCAGCTTGCCAAAAATGTGCTCTTCCAAACAGCCACATTCTCTGAATTCTGGGCAGCAAAGAAACACCGCCTCATCCGCAGCCTTATCTTGAGCTGAGCCAAAGCACGTGTCATCTCTGGGCAGGCTTGACAGTGCCAGGCAAGCGTGTGTAATACACTGCGGTGAAAAATGCCCACTCTTTCTCCACGATAAGAAGACTGACAGATGAGATCAGGCTTAGTACGAAGAGATTACTAAACAGCTTTTTGACAGAGAAGTGGGTCGTGTACGAGCTCTCCTTTCTGGGGGAAAGAAATCACGCGTTCTACAGTGAACGAGGCAACTTCAAGAAATAAAGTTTTGAATAAATCCTAGTCTGCAAAATTAGTCTCTGCACAATGCCACAATATGCCCATTTATTCACTTGGATTAAAGTATTAGACTTTGCAGTATCGGTCACTACTCAAGGAGTAATATGTGCTTGTGCAGGTAATAAGCATCACCTACAAAAACCATAAATAACATTTTAAATTACCTTGACTACTCAACTGAACAGAAACACTGTACAACATGAGTGTACTGGATGAAATTCTGGGTTCCCCAAAGTCAATAGTACATGACCAGGATTTCACATACTGTTCTTATTTAAGTACAGTTGTTTTGCAATGCTTATTCCAAGTAAACTTGGATTGTAAATATGCAGCGGTGCCAAAAAAGAGTTGAGTTGCATTGCTATCCAGATACTTACAGATATGTCATACTGGGTGCAATCTGGTACGTTATACAACCTATTAATTAGTTCCACAGCATCTTTTGTACATTACTTGCCCTGGCTCCCTTTTCCAAATTTCTGGTTTTCTAGTTGCTAGCTTTTAATTGCCACATCAGGAAATACTATGCACGGGTCAAGAACCGTTAGCAGAATTCCTGGTGCTTGGCAATGCTGCGAATCCTGTAACACTGTTAAGCGTGTCTCTGTTGAAATCTCTGACAGCAGAAAAATTCAGTGTTAATAGCAGCCCTGAAACTTTACCTCTTCCTGCTGTGGCTGGCACCACTCTTCAGAAAATGTGATGGTTATCGTGGACAGAGCCAGCACTGCCTCGTAAAGAGGAATGAACAGCTGTGTCACGCGGTGCAGCGCGCCGTGCCCCACCGACCTCTATCCTTTCATCCACCTGCACGTCCGTCCTCCAGCTGCCTTGCGCCACGTTACCAACAGCTGCACTGACTGGTGCAAGCATGGTTTGCACCAAGCTGCTGTACCTCCTACGTTACCGATGGGGAGAGGTGTGTCTACAGCTGGGGGATCCACGGTCCACAGTGAGCTGTGAGGAATGTGCAGATAAAGGAGGACACTGGTCTCTTGGGAGTCTGCAGCAGCGGCGAAACAATATGGAAGAGAAGGAATGCGACAGGAGGTGGTGTCACAGGGACATCACGGGACTTGGGGCTGCTGTAGTTATATCTGGCAGCTCTGGAGTGAGCTGTGTGATACAAGCGTGTATGTGGCTGTGTAGAGTATGGACCTGCCTCCAGAGCGTGACTCAAACTTGTCCTAAAAGCAGCTTTTGCCTTGCAACGTCTCCAAGTCTCCATAGCATCTGGAAGAAACTGCTGAATTATATCAGAACAACTGGCTGTCATACACCTAGGGACATCAAGGAGCTGTTGTTGCTGTACAGAGCTGTCCTTCCAGAACATCTTCCTGCCTGTTTCCTGCTGGTTACATGCATAGATTTATTTTTATACACACGCACACACATACACACAATAATAATGATAATTTTTGACCTTCAAAGCACAAATGTCTGAAATAAAACCATTCACGTGTAACGATAGAGGCTTACCTACATCCCTGTCCCTGATACAGTAGTCTGGAGAGCTTTCAAAGTATACCAGGTCATTCTTAGTTGGCTTCTTAAATCTCTTATTAGCCACAGTGAAACCCGTGCCATCTTGATTCATGACCACCTGAATCGCTCCATTGTATTTCTTCCACAGATAATCGCCTGTTTTCCTAAAGTCTGCCATGGCCAGCCAACAGGTCCTTAGAGTGCACGATCCACTCACACCGTGACATTTGCACTCCTGTTTCAAAAACCGCTTCACGGCCTGTTTAGAAACGCAGTAAAATACACACAGGTAAAACAAACTGTAATTTATGTTTCTCAGACCTTTTCTGTTCGTCCTCTAATGCCAGGCTCGCAATGGGTCTCCAAATCACGGTCTGTAGTGACACCCACTGGTAGCATCAAGTCATCCCCACATGGTTGGTCTGCTCTGGTTGCTTGACTCAACCATACACTCAGTCCTCTGGCTGGTGGGCTTACCTTCCCTGCTCCTGCCAGTCATCCCGAGGACTGAGATGGTCCATAACGCCAGGACACAGACTGGACAGGAGGAAACAATCTGGGAAATGGACAGAATCTCTCAGACCCTTGGTAGATGAAGGTACCCCCTTTCCCCATCGTTCCGGCTGAAGCGTCGCCATGCTGACCTTTCTAGCTCGCCTTCGTGAAGTTGCCCTTTGCCCTGAATCGTGTTTCAAATATTGCCCAGAAGTTCATAGGCATTTCATATTCAAATGATTTTACAGAGACTGTGCAAAGCGTCGTACCTGGGCTAGGCATCAGATCTATGCAAAATTTAATATATGGTATTTTTTAAATGCTTATAAGCCTTTTAACAAACATTTTAGAGTAAGACCTTCATTAGCTTGCACTGGAGAGATCACCTTCATCATTAATTTAATGTCTGGGTAGCATTAAAGCCATTTCAGCTTCATCTCAGACATTTAAGCTATCTGTATGATGTTGGAGAACAACAGATGGGTTCATATAAAATACATAATTCCTTCCTAATTCTGAAGATATGGATATTTGATCTATAAATATTATGCCTTAAGGGTTCATGAAATATGAACATTTTAGAGTTTGTACAAGAGGAACAGCATCATGGGAGGAAGGTAAGAGAAAGGAAAGGTCCATGATTAGAAGTGAGACTGAGGCACGGTGGGGCAGCATTTTTTAATCAAGCACTTAGTAATAAAGCAAGAATGTGTTATAAAACCAAAGTACTTCTAATTTTCTTTCCAACTTGTAAATGATACCACTACTTCAAAGAAGTCACTGACATTCCCACAGCCCCACTCCATTGCCAATGGTACTAGCACAAAACTGGGATTTAAGCGGATTTAAGCTTGGTTTTAATTGTCTGAGTAGAAATCAGTTTAACTACTTGCACATTTAAAACAACTTGCTGGAATAGTGGAAGAAGCACATAGGAATGCAGGACGTCTTTTTTGCTGGTGATGTTCCTATACTGATACACAGCATATTATTTTGTATGATTCATATGGGAATATTACAAATATTTATTCCATGTACTTTTGAATTAGTAAAACCTGAATAGTCTAGTTTTAAAAGAAACCTATCAACACCCCTTTTGGGGGTGGGGTGGGGGTGAGAAAAAGTGAAGGGCCCAGCCGATCTTACCTGGATCTGAGTGCCAGGCTTGTGGACAGGCTGAGGCAGTGAGATCCCTGCAAAGCTAAACCTACACCATTGCACTGTGGATACAAAGCAGCATCCCTTTCTATAAAGCAGGTCCTAGAGCATGCGTGAATGTGTTGATTATTTTTAATCGAATATATTTATTAAAGTCTCTCAATCTTTTTCTAAAATACCTGCCTGCTTACCAGTACTGTCTTATTATCTGGCATATGTATTTTTTTTTTAAACTTACTGAGATACTCAGCTATTTCAGAAAGTACTTCCCAGCATGCAGCTAATTCACCCCTATAAAGTCTTTGCTTGTGTTGTGGACTGCAGTCTCTTTTGGACAGTAACGTAAATACAGTCGTAGTATTGCATATGCATACCACTGATCTGAAGAGCCTCATCTGTCTATATTACATATTAATGACACCTGCTGGTAATAAACAGGTGGAGGAGAGATGTTGAAGGAAAAATATTTATCAGAAAAGTCACCTATTTGCAGTGCAATTCATTAAAATTGGATCTTTTCTTCTAATAAGTGATAGTTAATACAGAACAATGTTACAGTCTATAAAGGGGACTTTCTAATACAAAAAGATCAGAATATGAGCAATTGACTTCCTACTGACTGCACATTAAAGAAAACCAAAGCCAAGAAACAAGAAGTCTCTACGAAACATTTTAGAAGTGCTTGGTCTAGCACTATAAAATATTTTTCTGTATTATTGCAGAAGTCGTGGATGCAGCGAAGTTTGAATACGTTTTGAATAATGAACCAGTGTGTTCCAGTTTCATGCCCTATTCTTACTGTTTATAGCTACCACCACAAAATAGCAGTGTATTAGTAGTGTATTAGTGTATAGTAGTGTATTCCTCAGCCCTTGCACCAGCAGTGGGCAATACGCCTGGCAAATACTCCTACTCACCCACAATAAAAAAGTAAAGACTCTTCTTGTTGAAATTCAGGAATGGAATTTTCATACAATGTTTAGAGAGGGGGTTTTGTGTAGAGCAGGTCATGCCCCAAGGCCAACGCCTTGTGGAGGGACATGTGTTTTGGATTTATTTTCTTGAAAAGTGAAGTAATTGTATTTTAACTCTGCTCATTTTGCATTTAGGTTTACTGTACACATACAGGAATGGATGGGATGGGTTTTTCCTCCAATGCTATTTTGAATTTGCTCTTTAATAGTCAAGCCTGTTCTTCAGTGTGGTCTTCAGCCTCCCTTAGGAACTTCTATTCTATATTAACCAAAAGTAAAACTCCTCCAAATGTAAGGATTAGGCTCAAAACAAAACCTCCATCCAAACCGATCCTGCAACGACCGGAGCTCAGGCTTAACTTCCCACACAAGGAGCCGCTGAACTGACTCAGATGGGAGCACTGCTAAGCAGTTGCGCTCAGTCTGTTCGGAGATCTCTGCCACACTGAACCTCCGAGAGAGACAAGAAATAGCATCTCAGGCTCCTGCTCATCCCACACTTCTTCCTAACTGCTGTGACCAGTCAGCAAGGGCCATCCATTACCTGCCCCAGACCCGTGAGAGCTCACTGAGCGCATCTCCAGGCATCGGTTGGACGGACACCCACCTTCCTTCCAGCTCTGTTGTTGTGAAGGTTCATCAGCGCTCTTGCATCTTTTCCTTTCCGTTCTTTGGCATCCACGAAGGCTCTGGCAAATTTAACGCCGTAGTCAATGTTATCGCTGCAGCCACCCCAGTCAAAATGGCCCTTGCTGTCCTTGGCAGAGCCTTTCTTCTCGGGATCGCAGGAGCAGGATTTCAGCTCCCCTTGGCTACATGCCCTGGTGATGGCAAAAACAACTCCAGCGGAGGAGATGGCATGTACGAAAGCAGATTCCCGACTACCTGAAACAACAACAAAAAAGTCACTTTAAAAATTGTTGGGGCAGTTAGTTTGAGTGGCTGTCCTAACTCCAGCCATTTAGCCTGGACTTTTTTGCTGAGCAAAAGATAAAACTGGGCTGAAATCACACATTCCCTGGAGCCAGAATTAGTCATGGCTTAAGCTTGGACCCCTCCCTGGTAAAAGCTCATCAATATAGTGTTAGAGTTGGAAAACATTAAAATTGTGCTTCTGATATTGATTAATATACTTTCACGGATCAGTTGTTTTGTACAGATACGTGAATAGGACAGCTGGTATTTCTATCGTGTTTCATCGATTTAGGAAAATATATGAAGTGCTATCTCGGAGATAGGTTTACGAAATTATTAAATAGGGACACTGGAACAACATGTACATTGCAAAATACTCCAAAGAGCTGCAGAATCTAGCTTTTCCTCTCCTGAAGCACTTGGAAAAAACCTTTCTGCTTAAAAGGCGGTAGGGAGAAATCTTGGGTGTTATTTTCTGAAAATAAGTTGAATTTAGTTTTTTCCTGCCTAGAACCAAGCCCGGTAACCGTAATGCACACAAACAAGTCCCGTTGGATCAATGGCACTGCTTGTGTCATGCTTGAGGCAGGACTTAGCCTGGCAGCCGTGACTTCCACACGCCAGCTGTGCGGGCAGTTTTCCCTTCTCTTAACGAAGATGCTTTATTATACCAAAGATCATCTGCATTTCTAGACTATGCCTACTCTTAGGCAATCGGGTATGTATTTCAATGCAGTAACTGCTTAAGTTTATTTTAAGAGGTAGCAATTTGCAGTACAGAGCTGTCATATATTGGCACAACTCTATCCATGATAATGGGATCTTTAAATATTGTAAAAGTTTTTAGCATGGAAAAAGTAAGAAGTAGATTTTTGTGCAGTATCTAAGGCTACTAGCTGTGAGAGAGACCCGTTCAGAGGACTTGTAAGACTGAAGTTATGGTAGCACAGTAAAGTAGGACCCTAAAGAGGGAACGTTATCTGTCACTTTATTGCAGGGGCGGCATTACACCACATAACTTACTATTTAGTATTTTTATGCCAGTAATATCTAGATGTTTCACATGGGAATGGGCCCTAGACTTCCGTGTGCTGTGCAAACCTTCGGCAAATGGCACCTAAAAGCTCGCAGGAGGACTGGGCAAACCCTGCCTTCCCTACGCTGCCTTCAAAATCTGTGGCTTGTTACGAATCATGCTCTTTTGAAGGCTGATTTCTGAGAAAACGCATTCAGAAACAGGAAAACTTTAAAAAGCGTTAATTAAGAAGAAACACCCGATGTCGTTGGAAGATAAGTGTTTCATCTGAGTTTATTAAGCTAATCAAAACCATTTCATTTCAAATTAGAGGAATATAAAGCTACATTTCCCACAGCAATCACTGCCTGATCAGGCTCAGCGCAGAGCTCAGAAGCCTGATGCCTTAATTCTCTCCCATGAGCCAACAGTGCAAACTTCACTTTTGGAAAAACTGCATTTTTACTTTTTTTATGAAATAGCCTCATCAGAATTAGGCCATGTTCTGCCAGACGTGTTTTCCCGAATGTCAGACAAACCTCATCGAAAACTTCAGCTGATGGGTGGTGTTACTGGTTACTCAGAAATAACTGCTAAGGGAACATGAAGTCGATTACGGGAACCAACAGCTCACCAGCGGCGGAACCTGGCACCAAATGATGTTCCGCGGCTGAAATCCCACCGCTCGGGTCAGCGTGCCCAGCGTCTCCTGTCCTCCTCCCCAGCCCCACCGCCAGGGCAATGGCCGCGGGGTACTTTCCTCCTCCTCCTCCCTGCAGGTGCCAGGCTGCTCACAGCCCGGAGAGGCTGTCTCCAGCCAGTGCCCGGGACATCCCGGGGACACAAGCGCCAGGGCAGAGCCAGTCCCACCAGCTGTGTGCCCAGGCATGGCGTTTGGCGAAAAAAGCTGCGGTTTAGAAGAATCTCAGCACGTTTGTCACTTGGATAGGGACATCCTGGCACGGTAACAGATCTCGGCCCTTTCTTTGAGTGAGAAGGACCACGTAAGCTGCCTTGAAGATGCGCTAGATGGCTTAGTCCGACATTTAGATGGCAACAGCACCCTGCTTAACCATCCTCCCGCAGGGTGGGAAGCATGTTTTAGTCCTCAGCTGCTCAGGGTCTGCACAAGCCTGGCTCACCCCTATCAGATGTGTCTCCCCTTATCTCTCCCCCGGAGCCTGATCTAAGGGACCGGCTGTCGGCAGCGCTGCCCGGCACGGGCGCAGGCCCCACGCCTCGCCCCACGCTTCTCCTGGTGGGACTGCTCCCTNTGCGCAGCAGGACGCGGCCGAGGAGGCGCTGCCCCCGCTCCAGGGCGTTGCAGTCCCAGCGGTGCCGGCGGAACTGGTGCTGGCACTCGGCCGTCCAGGCGGCCACGCCGCGGCCGATGGAGAGCATGGCCTCGGGGTGCCGGCGGCACAGCTGCCGCTGCCGGCTCACCAGGCCCGGCACGTTGTCGCACATCACCCGCGACGAGCCCACGGCCCCCATGTACCTGCGGGAGGGGAAGGGGAGCGGTGGGGCAGCGCCGGCGGCGACCCCCGGGGACCGGGTCCCGGGNTCTGAGTTTATTAAGCTAATCAAAACCATTTCATTTCAAATTAGAGGAATATAAAGCTACATTTCCCACAGCAATCACTGCCTGATCAGGCTCAGCGCAGAGCTCAGAAGCCTGATGCCTTAATTCTCTCCCATGAGCCAACAGTGCAAACTTCACTTTTGGAAAAACTGCATTTTTACTTTTTTTATGAAATAGCCTCATCAGAATTAGGCCATGTTCTGCCAGACGTGTTTTCCCGAATGTCAGACAAACCTCATCGAAAACTTCAGCTGATGGGTGGTGTTACTGGTTACTCAGAAATAACTGCTAAGGGAACATGAAGTCGATTACGGGAACCAACAGCTCACCAGCGGCGGAACCTGGCACCAAATGATGTTCCGCGGCTGAAATCCCACCGCTCGGGTCAGCGTGCCCAGCGTCTCCTGTCCTCCTCCCCAGCCCCACCGCTGGGGCAATGGCCGCGGGGTACTTTCCTCCTCCTCCTCCCTGCAGGTGCCAGGCTGCTCACAGCCCGGAGAGGCTGTCTCCAGCCAGTGCCCGGGACATCCCGGGGACACAAGCGCCAGGGCAGAGCCAGTCCCACCAGCTGTGTGCCCAGGCATGGCGTTTGGCGAAAAAAGCTGCGGTTTAGAAGAATCTCAGCACATTTGTCACTTGGATAGGGACATCCTGGCACGGTAACAGATCTCGGCCCTTTCTTTGAGTGAGAAGGACCACGTAAGCTGCCTTGAAGATGCGCTAGATGGCTTAGTCCGACATTTAGATGGCAACAGCACCCTGCTTAACCATCCTCCCGCAGGGTGGGAAGCATGTTTTAGTCCTCAGCTGCTCAGGGTCTGCACAAGCCTGGCTCACCCCTATCAGATGTGTCTCCCCTTATCTCTCCCCCGGAGCCTGATCTAAGGGACCGGCTGTCGGCAGCGCTGCCCGGCACGGGCGCAGGCCCCACGCCTCGCCCCACGCTTCTCCTGGTGGGACTGCTCCCTGCGACTGCATTTCCCTGGGGAATTGCTCCAGCGGGAACTGGCCCGTGGAAGGGGTTGTCGGCTGCCTTCCAAGCGCACTGGGGCCCTGTTTGGACACGGGCTGTCCCTTTCAGCCCCCCCCGCCCCCGAGTACCGGTCTCCCTAGGCAGGGTGGGCTGTGCTGGAACGACCTCTGCCCAACTGCTGCGTTCTGGCACCCCGATCTCTCTGTGGCCCTTAATTTGGGGGTCCATTACGCAATGAAAAACGGAGAAGTTGGGAACTGGGGGGCCAGCCCTTAACACGCCAGCCCTCCCTTTCTGCACCTTGCCCGTGCCTTTCTGCCCCGATACTGGTTTTTAAGCCAAGCGGCACTTCTCGTTATCGCATGCGCTGTTCCGCTGACCGTCAGACTCCCGGGTAATCTTGCGATCCNGATCCCGAGCGGCAGCTGCCTCCGCCTTTTCGGTGGAAATCCTTTAAAATCAGTCGCCGCCGCGTTATTTAGGCACGCGAAGCGTTTAGGAGAACCCCAAACCCCGCTGTTGCAGCTCCGCGCAGTACTTTAAAAGAAAGAAAAAAAAAAAAAAAAAAAAAAAAAAACCCTTTAAAAAAAACAAATTTACATCATCGCCTTAATCAAANTAAAAGAAAGAAAAAAAAAAAAAAAAGAAAAAAAACCCCTTGACAAAAACTAAATTACATCATCGTCTGTATCCAGATGGTCTCTATTACGCCTGAAATATTTCGAAAGGTACCTTTTATAAAACCCAAACTCCTATAGGTGTCTTTTGAAGGGATCAAACGGAGGAAAATGTCCTTTCCGTGTATTTTCATTATTTTATACGACCATAAAATCCTTAAAGCCGTGATTTAAAAAAAAAAAATAATTAAGTGGCAGTTAAAAGACATCATGACAAAAAGCCACCGCAATAAATAACGCTTATACGGCTACGGCCACGGATAGTCATTTTATTGAAACACGCTCAGTCTGATAAATCAGGCTTTGATCCCGCGTCAACCAGCATCAAGGTTCAATGTGTTCCCCGGCTTTGGGAGAAGCGGTTTAGCTCCTCTTCTACGCCAGGACTTTCCAGGCTGGGCTGGGGTGCCCCGTTTGAGGGGCAGGTTTTGGTTTCCATTCTCACACACACACACACACACACCCCCGTTTTGCAGCTCGCTCGGCCGCCCCGCGATCAGATCAAACAGCGCCTGAAGCGGGGTCCTGCGCTGCCCGCGGGGCTTTCGACCTTTCGCACTTTGCCCTTTGCAGTTCGACGAGGAGAAACTTTGAAGGAGGGAGGGGACGGGGAGGGCGAGGAAGAAGGGGAAAAAATAATTATAATTTAAAAAAATGGAAAAAAAAAAATCTCCATGTTGTAGCCAATTCCCAGAGCCGCCGGGGCGCGGAGGGCTGGCTGCCAGCAGCAGCGCCTCACCGCGCACCTCGGGCGTGTTCCCTGCTCCCCGGCTCTCCTCCCACTCCCTCCGGCGGCTCCGCTGCGCCGGGGCAGCGGCCAGGGCCGGCCGGGAGGTGCCCCGCTGCCCCCTGCTCCCCTGTCCCCGTTGTCCCCCTGCTGCCTCCCTGCTCCCCTGACCCCGTTGTCCCTTGCCCCGCTG
>VZTL01025585.1:17528-27556 GCA_013400535.1 Scopus umbretta
GCTCTTCACGGTGCAGGTCTCCCCTCTCCCTGTCCCCGCCAGTGCAATGAGAACCTCTCCAAGAAGTCCACTGGAAGAACCTTTCTGCTCTTCAACTCCCCATTCAACCCTTCCCACTGCCGTTAACGACACCTGCTTTACCCACCACAAAAGCGTAACCCAAGCGTACCAGCGGAACAGTTCCAGTAAGCCCATTTTATCAGCCACATCTCGCCCACAACAAATGCAGTCAGGCTAGTGCCACAGAAGACAGCAGCTGTCCTTGAACTCCAGGCCACAAGGAAAGCCGTCTTCTCCTTTCACGTCAGCCAGCGGTATTCCAGCACCGGCCTGCCCACCGAGCGCGCAGAAGCATTGGCACCGCTTGCACGGAAATCAGAGCTTCCAGGTGAAGCAGTCCGTGGCTGACAGCTGCCAAATAAGCAAATTCAAGAACAAGGAATTTAGCAACTTTTTTTACTCAGTGTCATCCATACAGGGCAAATACAGGATAGCAGATATTCCAGACAATGAACCACCATTAACAAGATGGAGATGCCCCAGTTCGAAGTCAGCCTTCGTTGCCTGAACAAACTCTGAAGGTTGCTAAATAACTTAAGGACCGCACGGTTCTTGCTCCTAAAAGATGCCCTCGACCATCGACCCCAGGTGAAAATCCTAGAAAAGCGAGCTAGGTAACACCCTTTGAGACCTGTTCTTCAGGCAGCAAGTCACAGCGTGATTGTGTGGAGAGAAGACATCAGTCTTCCAGGATGTCGCTCAGTACAGTCCCTGGAGATCACAGACATACAACCAGATGTAAGCATATACTGCTTTAGAAAGAAAATGTAAAAGGTAGTGTTGTATCAACTTTTGAGGTGGTAACATTACCCACTTCTCAATTTAACTTGCCCCCCCCCAACCCAAATACCCCCCCAGAAACCAACTAATCCCTTCTGCTCCCAATATCAGAAAAGCTTTTGGATGCAAAGACTTTGGGTTAAGGGCTACTGAAGCTTGGAGCACATTACTGCTCCTCCAGCAGTAGTTGCCCAGAGGCAACTACAACTCCAGTTACTAACTCCAGCAGGTCTTAAAAGCAACAGATGAGCATTCAACAGCTATTTGGTAAAGTATAATCAGCGTGAAAAAAAAAGACTCTAATCTTCAGCTGCTGGCCAACTTCAGTTTCTGAAGTTTAAGAGACACACACCTTGGACCAACTGGCAGGGGAGAGAAACACTAGGGAGAAGACAGCAGATTCCAGATTCCAGCATTTTAGACCCCTCTGAGCAGAGGCTGCAGTCCTCCCTGCTACCAGCCTTCTCAGGCGTGCAGCAAAGTCGAGCCGTTGGGTTCTCCTGAGATGCCCTTCTCTATGGACAGGAGCTCCTTTACCTGTGGCAGCCGCACCAGCGACTCATGAATGCTGTCCCCTTCCCCTCCAGAAGGGTCATCTACCGCATCTACACTCCAGCTTTACTGCTGTCCGGACTCCTTCTCCGAGCACTACGTTCTGCGCTGGCTGCACATGAATTCACCTTGGAAACATTATTTCTTTTAATTAGCCATTCTCTCTTGTTATACAGAACGGCAGGATGGGCGAGGTTGGAAGGGGGCCCGGGGGAACTCTTCCAGCCCCACCCCCTGCTCAGCCCAGGCTCAGCCAGCAAGTTGCTCAGGGATGTGTCCAGTTTTGAGTACCTCCAAGGACAGAAACACTAGAACCTCTCTGGGCAACCTGCTCCGGTGTCTGACCTAGGATGAGGTTTTTTCCCCCTCATGTTGAAATGCAATTTCCTGCATTTCATTATGTGCCCGTGGCCTCTTAGCCTGCCCCTGGGCACTGCTGAGAAGATCCTGGCTCCACCTTTGCTCCCCTCCAGGCATTTACACACCTGGATAAGACACCCCAGAGCTGCCTTCTCGCCAGGCTGAACCACCCCAGCTCTCAACCTCTCCACGTAGCTCACATGCTCCGAGCCCTTCAGCATCTTCATGGCTCTTTGCCAGACTCACTCCCCTACGTCCACATCCCTCTCGTACTGGGGAGCCCAGACCCGACTCCAGCTGTGGCTTCCCCAGTGCTGAGGAGAGGAGAAGGATCACACCCTCGACCTGCAGTGCTGCTCCCGATGCAACCCTGGAGAGGCTGCTGGTCCTCCTTGCCGCAAGAGCAGACTGGACTTCCAAAGCTGTACGTGCCTTCACCGAGTACACGCACGGTTTCTCATCCAGTCAAGAAATCATGCCACGTGCGATACAGATGACAGCAGAGTAGCTAGGAACACTGAAAACCCAACTCTGAATACGTGCCTTATGAAATTGAGCTGACGTTTTTCAATGCAATAGTGAAAATAATGTAGTTAAACCTGTATTTCTACATTCAAATAAAGACTGTTTTCAGAAAAGCTGAAGGCGTGGAAGGCTCATCTGAGAAGAAAAATTAGTAAGAAAAAAATCCCACCAAACCCTTAAGTAGAAGGCATCTTCCCATATATATCACAGTCAGCAGCACAGCTTAAAAGAAAAGGAACTGAAAATCCTTCCCAGAGGGATCCCTCTAAGTCCCACTTCCAGGGACTATGGCTCTGTATTACAAGAAACTACACCATTTGAGTAAGGATAAAAACTAAAAATAATTTAACAGCTATCAAAGCTGTTAAGGATGCATATCACATTATTCATTTAATGCCAGTAATACCCCATTTCATACCTCACCACTTATCATTCCTGGTCTGTAAAATACAGAGCCCCATTACCTGGAAATTCCTATTTCTAGAATAGGGAAATACAAATTTCCAAATATACATTTCTCCCATGCCTCCAGAACAAAGAAATGACAGTAGAAGTCTTTAAAAGCAGAAACCTGCAGTTACGATACTTGCTAGACCTTCAAGGCTTTTTATCTGTGCATAGAATCATAGAATCATTAAGGTTGGAAAAGACCTATGAGATCATCTAGTCCCACCGTCAACCCAACACCACCATGCCTGCTAAACCATTGTCCCAAAGTGCCACATCCACACGTTTTTTGAACACCTCCAGGGATGGGGACTCCACCACCTCCCTGGGCAGCCTGTTCCAAATGCCTCACCACTCTTTCAGTAAAGACATTTTTCCTAATATCCAATCTAAAAGAAAGATTACCCCCTATACGAATACCAGAACAGACCACAAGGAAGCGGACAACTGACATAGACAAGCTATGGGTCACTCAGTCACCCTTTCAAGACACAGGGTAAGATGGATTTATTCAATTTATTCTGAAAGAGACTTGTTCAGCAAGGCTGAAGACTCCAAATCTTCCACCACGTAGCGCCAAAGCAACATATGTAGTACTTCACTAGTAACACAGCAGCTTTATTTGGGAAAGATGACCTGTAACTTTTGCAGAACTGCTGGAACAGAGAAGGCAAATGCAGGCAAACACCGTATGAGCAAGTTACAGCTTTGGGGCACATCTGAAGGGGTTCACAGATGGCAAGAGGAACACGAATAAGCTCCACAGCAACAAGGCAGTTGGATGTAGAAGGAAAACCAAACACCGCACTTCTCTAAGCCAATGGAGAATGTAATAAAAAAGCTCACTCTTTCTCAATTTAAGAATGCACATGCCCCAAATCACTGTCCACTTTTTGCAACTGGTACCCAACAGGAATACCTGGGCAATGCCTTATGTCAGACCAGGTACTCCACAAGTCACATTTAAAGAGCAGGACAAATCCCAAAGCACAGGAAGAATGACACAACACACACAACCTGCAGTGCATCTCGGGCAGGACGAATTAGAAATAAAAATTCTTTAGGTTCTTTCAGATCTCCACAGGATCACCCAAGGCCCTAATTTTACATAACAGTCTGAAGATTCAGAAAAGGCCACTGCATGAATATTCATCCGTATCAAGAGAAGTTAGGTATCCAATGGTATCGCAAGTAGGAACCTCACTGCATCTTTAAGCAACTACGTATCTGCGGGATTTGGCCCCAGGTCCAACCCACTCAATCCTCAGGCATCTCAATTTGCACTACTGTAAGAGCAGAACAATACCTCCCAGGGCTGTGCAGCTTACCTGCTTAATGCATGCAAAGCTCTTCAGAGTCTCCTCCAATCCCCCCATAGATGTGCAAATCGTTGTATTCTTAAGGTTCTGGGATAATGACTTTAATTTGATGACTTACAGAAGGAGGCCTCTCAACAGGGACATTTTCATCTGAAGGCTCCCTTAGCGGGTGCTGGTGGGGGTGAGAATTTTGACAGCACGGCTCAGGGGACAGATGTTGAAAGAATCTCTCTCTTTGCTTCCTGCCTTATCGCAACCAGATTGTGATACCTTCTCAGACAAAGGATCTGAAAGAGGCACTGGAACAACATGAAAGTGAATAAAGGATCTTGAAATGCGTTGTTTAAGCCCAAGTTTGGAATCTGAAGAGAAACAGACTTTTTTTTATGATACGGTAGGTTAAAATAATCTTTGTTGATTTGGCTCAACATACCATCCTACTCATGCCATGAACTACTCAGTTCATGGCCAATCAATTAATGGGAGAGCTCAAAATGGTTATTCCAAGCCCCTTGGTTCTCCTGTGTGATTTATGCCACTGTGAACACCATTCTTCAACAGTGAACCATGCTAAGGATGCTGCTGGCAGAAAGCCTGTGTAACCCAAATGCTGTTCACATGTGTGTTTGCAATTGTGAAATCATTATAAGCACCTGAAGTAAGTGATCCATAAGATAACTTCACAGGACCAGCTTCTCCCAAATGCGTTTTGGAGGTCAGCTCCAAGCGTTCAGACTTTTGACTCACTTCTGCAAAGGATATTTTATTGTAACTCTCAAACTTAGAAAACATTTATCAGCAAGTACCATGCATTATTTTTTCCCTCATAGGTATTTGACACTGATGGCATCATTCACATTGTTATACCTAGAATTTAATTAAATACTGACAAAACTGTTTCCTGGAGCAGATTTCCCATTCAACTGCAAGACCTTTGAGGCTAACTTAAAAGGCCTCCATACAAGTAGATCTTTTCTTCAAATTTGTGGAAAAAGATAATTTAAACGTTTAGTTACTGTCTCAAATGACAAGACCTACTAGTGGTAAGAAATACATCTCTTGAAATGGAAGCTACTTTCAGCGTCCTTTGAATTGGCTTCATTAATGCAAATTCTCACTGAAGTGGAGAAGTAAGGAATGGTAAAGGCTAAGTAACAGAACCTTTTCAAGGGCAGTATCACAGAAATCTTACTAGCGGTTGAAGTAATTCCACTTAGGTTAAAGTACATGTTGGAAACATAGTATGAACAAAATGCCTGTCTACCTTCCCACTCCTCCCAAAAAAGAAAAGGAAAAAAAAAGGAAAAAAATCCTCACCCAACAGAAAAACCCAAAAGATGTTACGTGTCAAAGTTCTAGTAATGCTTGTGAGTCATCCCATCACTGGGAACTGCATTTAAACTGTATTTTGAGCTAATTAGAGAAGGAATGCTGTGCATATGTAAGGTTCTGTGTGTATGACAAGCAGTTAAAACTGCATTTTACAGATTTTTGTATTTCCACAGATTTTTCCGTTTACATGGATTCTTCCTTCTGTGATATGTGTCTTATTAGTTCAGGATTAATTATAAAGTAGTATCAAGAAACAGCAAACTGTTTTAAAAATATTTCCTTTTCCACACTTAGCTGGTTCAAGTCAGTATGCTGACAGTATGTGCATTTCTCTGCTTCTGCTGGTAGATGGTGTTGGTGGGGAATATAGCTTATCCCCTCTGACCCAAAGTTGGGAACAGAATGGAAAAAAACCTAACTTATGTTGCATTTGTCTCTGGCCTCATCGCTCAGTAGGATGTTCCTTGCATTGAAGGAGAAACCTGGGAGGAAAGGAAGCAAAACAATTGCAGTAACAAGGAAACATACTAACACCTAACATAGTTTTCTAAACCAAAAAACAGAGAACAACTGTGACAGCAATTGGAGTAGCACTCAGGTTTTTATCTTCTCATTACTAGACTCTGGAGCAAACATCAAGACACTGCACAACATCTCTGAAAACAGAGGAGAGGTAAAGCACGACACACCCATTGAGGCTTATGTTTTTCTAGACTGCTTCTGTTTTATTTTGATAGAAGAATGTCCCTTCAGATACATTCAGCATTTTTACAGATGTTTACTGAAGTCTGCCAAAACATCACTGTGATCTGAATTACTTATACCAGTTCCCTTTTTTCCAACATAGCTGGCTCGGTAACCAGATGAAAAACAGATATTAACGTTTCACTGCAGAATTACAAACACCTTTTTAAGTGGAGGAAATATTAAGAAAAAATTACTCTAAACATGAAGCTGCTGTAGTGAAAGACCAGACCAAGAAAAAACATGCTGCTATGCCTTCTAAGTTGCTTGCAGTATTATAGCAAAGGACTGCTATAATCCTTTTAATAGATGTGATGAAACTCTTAATAGAAGTAAGTATCCCTGAGGAAACAGATTTCAGGCATAATTTGAATATCATAGTTCAGTGGGAAATGACTTTCCAGGCAATGTGTAACAAGATCTCCACAGTCCTGTGATTGTGACAAAGAAAGAGAAGCACACCTCACCAGAAAGTTTTTCATATGATAGATTCATATGAAAAACTGCAAGAGAAAAGATCTTTATCAACATAAAATTGCATGAGGTACTTATATTTTAAACCCTCCCAACCCCCAAACCACATCTGCATCATCCTTTTAAATACAAACATGTGATATAGTCAGAATTATTTGCTTATGTTCACCTCTAAACAACGGCTAAAGGTAAAAACAAAACTAGTAATTAGCAAGCAAAAATTACAGCTTTATGCCAAAAAAGCAGCTTTGACAAGATTTTAGACCTACAGTCTATACCAAAACTAATTTGGAAAATAAAACCTTACGACAGATTTAAGTAGCAGTTTTAATTTTTAGTAACTTTATTTCTAGATCAAAGTATTTACTGGATCAAGTACTACAGATAGGAGGAGAAACTACACAAATTTTCACATGACATCTGCACAGCTGCATATACTGAACAGAAGCATAATGTGACCAGGGTTTCCAAAATTATTCACGGCACTAAACTTGAAGTCAGGTTTTCTTTGTCACTAACTTAGTTATAAAGAAGAAAAAACTAAATCCAAGCAATGTTACCGCTCCCATTCTTACTAATCTTTTTTCTAAGATGTGTGCTTTTTCTGGAAGTTTCACTCGGCTGGGGTCATTCCTCTTTTCATGCTGAGGCAGATTCATGTAAAAAGTGCAACAAAGAAAAAAAAGTTAGCATGAAAGCTTCTTAAGTATGTGATGAAGTACTCAGTCCTGAGAATGCGCATGCATCTAGGAATGATACTGTTTCTTTCTCACTGTCTGTCTGTGCCCTACTTCAATTGAAATAAAAGTGTGCAAACCTTTCTCTTAACTGATACTCAATCATTCTGTAATACGTATTAGAAAGACAAACTGTTTGTTTACAACTTAATTCCTCCAGAGTAAAACACACTGCTAATAGATGCTACAAAAATCTGAAGATGCTACAAAAATCTAATAACAAACCACTTAAACTCCAATGGTCAAACATTTTAATCGGAACTTTTACCATTTAATTACTAAAGCAACTGTTCATTAAAACAGCAAGTTAAATATGTAACAGATTAGACTTCCCTGAAATTAAAGAGAGAGTGGGAAGTACCTTACAAGTGCCTGCATAAGTACATGTTGAAGCTGAGTAGAGCCTTGTCATGAAGTTCAGCAGGGTTAGGTCCTGATTCCCTACCTTAGTTTGTAATGCTTGGAAGGCCATCTCATTTACTGTGCTTTCAAAAATTATATGCTACAGCCATAAGATGTACTGCTGGCTAAGTCTTGTTATGACTAAGCTTAGCAAACAGTACCGAAGATTTTAAGGGAATTTATACAAACTTATTATCTAAGAGGTTTAACTGTTTCGCTTAAATTGGCACTTTTCATAATAAATGTTTCTGTGCTCTACTCATTCAAGAGAGCCCCACCCCAAATTAAGTAGCAGAAAAATGTTTTCTATTAAAGTCTTCATCAGCGAAATTCATAAAACACTACAGTATTTTAATAAAGCAGAAATTATGTTTTTGAAGTAATTATAAGGCTCATGTTTAACACCTCTGTTCAACACTGGGTACAGAGCCACCGTGCTTCATCCTGACAGCTATAAAACCTGAAGTACAGATGACAGCAAAGTCAAGTGGCACCTAACTCGGATCCCCCCCAGCCCTTATAACTGGCCTGCATATACAGGGGGCAAATACAGACATACAATTGAGTTCTGCATATGCAAACAAAGGAACACAAACAGCTAAAATGTTCTTCGCCACAACCTCAATCTACCTCTTAAATATATTTGGTGTTAAGTGATTTATTGGGGGAAGGCTGTTATATTACATTAAATTTACTTAAACTACAGGAAATTGCATTAGTAGCATTATACTCAAGGTCCGAGTTCCACATGGCTTCGTTCAGCAACAGATTCCTTTCTGACACTGATGCTCCATTTACTCTATCCCAGCGGCCATTCCTTTTACTAGCCTATTACTTAAAATGACCCCATCTGACAAGAGTGTGTCATTGTGTTGGTTTGAGAATGACTGATGTGGTGCTAACATCTAGCCTTGACCTCTCCCACCCTCTTCTTTTGTCACTCTGCAGAGTTATCTGGGATGCCTCCCATTCAATCCATAAAACTTCAGTATCTTCCTTGTGAGTCAATAATTCCAAACAAAAGATTCCTTAATTAAGAAGTAAGAGTGTAAGTATTGAGAGTGGCATTTATGCCACAGTGGTTGTCCAAGAGCACAGGAAAACATTCCACTTAATTCTTTCCTCTGGTAGAAAGGAAAAGATTGACTGTGCCTTCCTTTGGGGATCGTCCACCCTGCTGTGGAATGTTCTAGATTATTTCTCATTCTGCCCATGGAAAGGTGGAAGGGGGAGAGGTAGATGCAATGTCTAAACTACAGCTAAAGAGCCTGCGCCAGACCAACGTATGAAACACTCCACTGATGGATGTCACATTTGAGGTTGTACACAGAAACTTCTACACAGTACTTAACAGCCTCACTCACACATACCCACCTTCTCCACCAGGTCCTTCAGTTTGGTAACTTCTTCTCCCAGCTTTTCAACGCTGCAAATCAAGTCTTTGCAGACTTCAGTAAAACTTTCAGTTGGTGCCCACTGCAGTACTATCTGTTAATATAGTTATTTGCCAGAGTTACTGTAGATTATAATTTAGTATTTGTAGTTAATGTATCATAAAAGCCAGTGTCAGAAAAAGTTTATAACTGTGTTTATGCTGGGTTTTCATTGTACGATTTACACACAATACACACAAATGATCTACTACTCTCTATCAGCCTTTGTGGGGACCTGCTGTCACCTTAACTACCCTATCAGCAGAAACAGAAAAAAACAGGTCGATATCCTTTAATTGGGTGGCTTAATTCTTTGACATAAATTATTTAAAAACCTGTCCTTTAGAGAAAGAACATTGGACGGCTCTATATAACTATACAATAATCAAGATGGCTGATGACTATTCATATTTTTCATTTTACAAGGTAGAATAGTATTCTAGAATAGAACAATATACTCTAAATCAATCTTTCTTTCTTTGGCTGAATACCTTGTGAGAATTTTTGAGGAAATGCTTATTCATGGTTTGCACAGGAACGATCAGTTTATTACACTCTTTATTCAACTTCTGAAGAAACTTGAGGAATTCATCGCCACTACAAAAAATAAAACGATATTACATTACTTGTTAAAGGCTGTAACTTTTTGCAAGCTAAATATTATCTATGCATTTCCAACATTGGCTAGTGAGTCAATCAGACATGCATTTTCATTGCATTAAAAAAAAATAATCCAGTGCCATTTTAACACAGGGTAGTTAAACACTACATTTAACATCCTAGCAAGGTTTCCCCACCCTTACCCCCCCCTCCTTTTGGAAGGACAACAAATCATTAAGTTATCTGGAATATTCAACTAGTAA
>VZTL01025586.1:12696-24487 GCA_013400535.1 Scopus umbretta
AAAAAAAAACAACAACAACCACCAAAAAACACCAAACCACAAAAACCAAACCTGAAACCTGAACAGAGGACTGTTAGAAGAAGGGCTCTTTTAAGTTTTTTAGTGGGAAGGAAATAATTCTTCTTTAGAAAACTGTTGTGTTTTATACATCTTATCACAAGTGAGCAAGGCTTTCAGAGACTTGTTAGAATCAAACAAAATAGCTAAAAGACACAAATGGATTAAAAAATAAAATTGAAGCCTAGTTTTCAGTGTAACAATGGACCAGTTTGGCCCTCCCATTGATTCCCTGGATGTCAGTAGTATTATGAGGTAAGGAGTAGTTCTATCCTTTTTTGCTTCACAGGTCACAGAATTTCTCACAGACACAATTAGCATGCTTTTAATTCAGATGCTTTAAAGGTTTCACAAATCACCTTCAATCCATTTAGCAGAGCTTTACAAATCATCAGTTACCTGCAGAATATAATGTGAGATCAGTGACACAGAGAATGCTGAAGTAGTATTCTCTGATAGCTGTTATTGGAAAAGGAGGAGAAAAAAAATCCTGATTTTTAAATCTTATTTGCATATACATTTGTTTCTTTGACAAGTGTCTTGGGAGATAGATACATAAGACTAAGAGTTGGAGCCTTCTCCCCACAAGTGGCTGGAGGCAAGTGAAGTATTTGGGAAAGTATGCTTACTTCTCTCTGCATCAGCTTTTGGTCACCACTGAAGGTGGTTGATCCGTAATGGTCTTTGGACTGACTCTGTATGGACACTTTAATTCTTAAGTGAATGAAATAATATGCATGCAAGTCTGTAAAAATGTATATACATCGTACATCTGCCATTCTAAAGTCCTGAAAGATTGTCATAAAGCTGCCATGCTGAATACTTACAAATTAGATAATTTTAGGAATAAATATAGAAAGCTGTTTAACAAATGTGAAATTCAGTTTGTGCTTCTTAGAGGCCTTTTATGTGTTTTAGTTGACCTGGTAACTTCAAGAATATACAATATAACTGACAGCCCTTGCGGCCCTTAATGCTTCTTTTTGTTTTCCGTGTTATTTCAGATGAATGTTCACTTAACAATGGTGGATGTAGCCATCAATGTTCTGTGGTTCCTGGAGGAAGAATTGTATGCTCCTGCCCTGCAGGATTCAGTCTTAGTATAGACAACAAAACCTGTGAGATTATGGATTACTGTACCAAGCACCTGAAGTGTAGTCAAGTATGTGAACAGCATAAAAATACTGTCAAGTGCTCATGTTACGAAGGCTGGAAGCTCAGTAAGGATGGAGAAAATTGTGTTAGTACTGGTAAGTTGAAATTCAGTGTATTTTCAATATTCCAGGTGTTAATAGCTGTTATGTCCTTGTAGTGAGAAGTTTTTCTTTTTTTTTTTTTTTTTTTTAACAAGAGATATAGGCTTGGATTATCCAAATGTGGGGCTGATAGCAATATGAAGAACTCATTAAAGCTGTTCCCATTCTTGATGCAGAATGAAGGGGTATTGCAATTTTAGTTCATTGCTTCTAAGACCTTCTGAGTATGTTAATACCAAGTAATTTCTAAGTTGTTTGAAGTTTTATACAGTTTTTTGTGTAGACTCAGTATGCAGTGTACATGTATATGTGTGTGTGTATTTATGGAATATGGGGGAATTTACTACGTATTTTGAAGAAATGGATCAATCTGTGACTTCATGATATTGATCAATATTACTTGAGGGTTCAGAAGTTTAATTCTGAACGTACATGCACACACTTACAGTCAATTATCTGCTGCCTGTTAGCACTCACGATTTAAGCTGTTTTTTCACCTATGACATTCTGGTGCTTGGTTTTTGACATCAGTAAGCCCACTCACCTCACTAATCAAGAAAACCAACATAAGCCAAAAAGGAGAGGGGAATGCATTCCAGTCATTGTTGACTATTGATATGTACTGAAGCATGATTTAGAAACTCTGTTCGGGGTGTCATCTGTCATCACATCTTTACCTCCCCTGTAGGGAGTTAAAAATAGCATTAATTTTGCTGTCTAGATTTTAAAAATTTCAGTTTATAATTCTTTCGTATTTTTATTCTCTCTTATCTTTATTGTTTGATAGTATCTTATCAATTCTGTGTAGAAATATCTCCAAAACTGTCTTTCATTTATTTGGATATTTTATAATTCAATGGATATCATGATTAAGATACTCCTGATTTATTCCAGATGCTCAGCATTTCCTCAGATGAGTCACATGAAAAAAAATCTGAATCACTAAGCTAGAAATAAAAGCCCAAGTTTCCTATTGCTAGCCACCTGAAATGATTTAGTAGCTAGCAGCCAACTTAATGGTTCATATTTCAGAAAAGGCAAATTCTAATCTTTCTGCTTTGATAGTGTTTGAGCTAATTTACAAAACATTTTAGAACTTCATTACAGTATTAATGAAACCCATAATTTACTTATGGCCAAAGTACTTATTACATGTAACAAAAATAATGTTTCTTTTTGCCAAAACAATGAATAATTAGAATTCAGTTTTGTCATGGATGTTCTCTTAAATTGCATGTCTTGCCTTTGAGCAATTTTTTTATTATTTTTTTTTTTTAATCCATTAAGAATGTGGTTTATGTTCATCAGGCCGGAAAAAACTGTTGTTATAATTTCCAGAATGATCTCCAAATTGAATCCTAGTGTCTTCATAATTGCTACTACGTATGTAAATAGTTACTACTACAGTATGAGATCAAGAAGATATGTTGTTCAGATGTTACTTAGCTATGCTGATAGTAGTCTCTTAAATCATGCTTCACTGGCAAATATACTGTGGTTCTGTATATCTGAATATTAGTTTAGTGCTCTTAATATTCTTATTTTATGACACTGCTTCAGTCTTATTCTCAGTGACTTTTGATCCATCTAGTTTGTTTTATTATGGACATTTCCAGTAATTCGAAAAGTGCATTCTTACTCTGTTACCGAAATTTAAGAATTAAAAGCATTTAATACAGTGTTAGTAACTTGGAGGAGGAAGGCTTGAAACAAACTTTAAATTACAGCAAATAGAAATTAGCAGTATTCGGAAGCTATGGGGAAAAATAAAACCAAAATGAAATATACTCACTTATGCTGAAAAGTAAGAAAAGTGAGACTACAGTTTCTCAGTTAGTCTTAAGCCCATAAGGTATTTTTGCTTAATGTTTACTGTTGTTGGTAAGAATCTGAAGTTACAAATTGATTTCTGCAGATTTTGTCAAAGAATGTAATATTAAATATATGATCCAAGACTGGTGATGTCAGCTGGTATAAAGAAAAAATATACCTTTCTTTACAAATCATAAAGATCCTATCCTAATGCCATCAAAGCGGCAACAAAATTATTCCATATTAAATATGACATATGTTTTTATAGTCACGAATAATCTTGGCCCCTTTCAGTTTATTTCATTTGAGAGGCTTGATAAATACTCTCAAGGACAGATCCTCTGACATTTTAGTTGTTGACTGTGTGAGTAGCGTTTTAGTAAAGTGAGCACAATTTTGGACTCATTTGTGAATCTGTTAGTCTCAAAATGTCCATACCATTTATGTCTCTGCGCATGAGATCTTAAATGAACATAAAATAAAGAAAAAAGCTTTCATGTAATACTATTATAAGTAGAGTTCAAAGTGATCTTGCAAAGATAAAAGTCCCCCAAATGCCAAACTACTTCTTCAATAATACCAGTTTGTATAAAGTAATTCTTAGAATAGCCATAGTGATTTAAAATGCCTTGAACTGGGAGTAGATGTGTATTATATTAGAGCAGTAACTAATAATCCTTTTTCCAGGACAAAAAAATTACTCAGAAGAAAATTATTACCTTGCCCTTAGCTACATTTTTTTTGCTATCTAAAATAGCACTTTCCTACATACAGTCAAACATTTCACTAATACACAGCAATAACGTGTAAAGTTAGTATGCAGCACTTCACTCTTCCAAATATTATAAAAACATTTACTTGAGTGTCCATCAGAAATCTAATGGGAATATGAATGCTGAAAATGTAGTAATGTATGTGATTTTTTTTTTTTTTGATGGCATATCAGAATCAAATAGTGTGTTTGTCAGAGGAGTCTAATGAATTACCAGAGAAATATAATGAGTAATGGAATAATAAGTATATAGAAATAAATTGTTCTCTTTTTAGTTTCTCTTTCAATGTCTTTCTCTTGGTTTCCCCTGTTTTTCCTTATTTCTGCTTATATTCTCTTCATTTCTTCTTGTGTACTTCTTCTTCAGAGTTTCTTCACTTTCCATAGTTCTTGTTTTCATCATTTGCTCTTTGCTGTTCTGGCATGTGTACTGTTACGTTACTGAATTCCCAAAGACTACATGTTTCCATCATGTTTAAATTTGTATTGATTGAACTAAAAGTATGCTACAGAGTTCCACTATTCAGATAAAAATTAAATATAAATTATATATTCTCATACTCTTCTACCTAGTTTCTCCATTGTTGTTTAAACTAAGCAGTTCCAGTTTCTTCATTCTTTCCTTGCAGGCCATGCTTTCTAGACTTCTTAGAATACTTAATTTCCTCTTGTATTCTTGTAGCTGATTGATGTTCTTCTTTGAGCCACGCTCAGGACAGGGCACAGAATTGTAGACTGTCTTCGCCAAAGCTTGGGATGAGGGAGTGGAAAGGTTATATAATTTTTATTTCAAGGGCAAACCTTGAGTTAACCTTATTTACAGTGCCATGCCATTGTTGATCCAATTTACTAGATTCTTTCCCACAGATCTGGTATCCCATCACTTGTATACTCAGTTTTACGCAGCTATTATCCTTGAAACATGGTACTTACTGCACATACAATAATGTGGGGGGGGGGGGCAGTAATAAGTAAAATTCTAGACTACTCCAGTGTATTTGGTTTGTGTGGCAAAGTTTTGGTAGCATGGGGCTACAGGGGTGGCTTCTATCCCCAAGCCCGATAAAGCCAATGCCAGCCTGCTCCAAGATGGACCTGCCTGCCTCTGTAGTAGTGCAATCTGTAGTGCCTCTATGATAACCTATTTAAGGGGAGGAAAAAAAAAACAAAAACAAAAAAAAACCCCAACATGCACAACTGCAGCAGCAGTCAGAAGAGAAGAGTGAGAATATGTGAGAGGAACAACTCTGTGGACACCAGGGTCAGTGCAGAAGGAAGGACGGAGGTGCTCCAGGTGCAGGAGCAGAGATTCCCCTGCAGCCCATGGTGAAGATGATGGTGAGGCAGGCTGTCCCCCTGCAGCCCATGGAGGTCCACGGTGGAGCAGATATCCACCTGCAGCCCCTGGAGGGCCCCACACTGGAGCAGGAGGATGCCTGAAGGAGGCTGTGACCCCGTGGGAAGCCCACGCTGGAGCCAGCTCCTGGCAGAACCTGTGGCCCCATGGAGAGAGGAGCCCACCCTGGAGCAGGTTTCCTGGCAGGACTTGTGACCCCACGGGGGACCCACGCTGGAGCAGGCTGCTCCTGAAGGACGGCACCCAGTGGGAGGGAACCACGCTGGAGCAGTTCCTGAAGAACTGCATCCCGTGGGAAGGACCCATGTTGGAGCAGTTCGTGGAGGACTGTCTCCCGTGGGAGGGACCCCAGGCTGGAGCAGGGGCAGAGTGTGAGGAGTCCTCCCCTGAGGAGGAAGGAGCGGCAGAGACGACGTGTGATGGACTGACCGCAGCCCCCATTCCCCGTCCCCCTGCGCTGCTCAGGGGAGGAGGGAAAGAAATTGGGAATTAAGATGAGCCTGGGAAGAAGGAAGGGGTAGGGGGAAGGTATTTTAAGATTTAATTGTTATTTTCTCATTACCTTATTCAGTTTTGATTGGTAATAAATTAAACTAATTTCCCCAAGTCGAGTCTGTTTTGCCCATGATGGCAATTGGTGAATGATTTCTCCCTGTCCTTACCTTGACCCATGAGCTTTTCATTATATGTTTTCTCCCCTGCCCATCTGAGGAGGGCAGTGACAGAGCGGCTTGGTGGGCACCTGGCGTCCCGCCAGGGTCACCCTAGCACAGCCAGACATCCAGGCTACGGTGATTGTTTGCTGCTTTATGGAAAGCAGAGCAGTGGCTGGACTCTGGCACACAACTCACAAGCCTGGCAATAAATACTGCTATCCATGTGGCTGTATTTAAATAGGTTTATCATAGAGGAACCTATGTAAAACTGGTTTCTGTCTGCTTTCTGAATTCTTTCCAGCGCCTCTTGTTTGTTGCAGTGTCTGTCTTTCTTTTGTTTTATGCAGTATCACATCAGTGACTTGACGGTATATCAGCCACCATAACCAAGGATCTGAATTTATATTTTTGCATTGTTATGGGAAGTGTAAGAAAAGGGGCAGGGATGTGGGGGGAGGGATTGAACACATCATGTGACCTGCTCATTTAAACCAAAATGTCCAAATAGGCAAAATGGTGTTGCTTTACCTACACGTATTTTCTTACCCATTTCTCATTGTTGGTTTACATTGTTGGGCATTGTACCTTAAATTTGTCGAGATTCCATTGAACTCTAATTCTTTTCATAAGTGTACTTGATAATTTGCACCGTAGGTTAATAGCTTAAGCTAGGCTTCCTCTACTTTGAATGAAAAAAACCCCATCTGACATAGCATGGATTTATTAGGTTTCTTTTTTTCCACTGTGGTGTTAATTACTGAGAAGCTACTGGTGACGTCCATCATGTGTTCTTATGCATCAGAGTTGCCTAAAATGCAGTATGTCAATAGTCTGTGGTTTCCTGAATAATAGCTCCCCATTCATCAGAAATTGGGAAGCGCCGTTAAAGTGTTTCTCAGGTTCAGATAACTGGTACTTGTGAAATAGCTACTTATGTCAGAGATCCTGTTCTTCATTAAATTATTTAACTACTGCAGAGCTTTGAAAAATTGCCTTTGCAGAACGTCATTCGTTGCTTTAACAAATAGCAGGATCATTTGGAAAGTCCAAGCCAGATTATGAACAAGTACTTCAAGAGCAGAAACATAGCTCTGCTGAGGTACCTGATTAATTTAAAGTATCATGGATAACTTAATCCATATGTGCAATGGTTATCAAAAGAACATTAATCTTTTTGAAAATAGGTATATAAGCATCTTTCTATTTGGTGATAAATTTGTGCAACCTTTTCTTTGAATATTTTAGAACAACAATGCCATTTTGCCTATTGCCATAAACTGCCAATAATCTGTCATTTATATAAAATGGAGTTATGGAGGTTTAATTGTATGGAAAACGGAAAGAATTGTGGGGGTGGGGAAGCAAGCTATTTTCCCAGAGAAAAAGATTGGTGTGAAAAACTTTATGAAAGTGGATATATCAAGTTGATTCAACAATTTACAGAATCCAATTTTTGTCTTTCTTGTTTGTTTTATTAACACAGATACTTGTTTGAAAAACTTTTCCTAATCTAAAATATGTAAGAACTATAATAAAAAACAATTGTATAGTACATTTGTCCTATGCAGAGAGCATTTACATATATTTATATATAATCTTATATAAACTCACATGCGCAAATAATCTAGCATTAATTGACTATCAAAGAAAGGAGAACTTTAGTGGTAGTTGGATTTGTGATGGGGTGTATCAATAAGCATACAAAATGTTCATTTCCTTGCTTGGTAGTTTGGGGTGAGGGTTTTTCTTAAGCAATTCGATTGAAAACACAAGGTGCACTACATATATTCAAAAGGTACATTATATATATTTTAGTAAAGTGTTTCAACTAACTGACACTTGAAACAATGTATAATTTAATGGACTAATTTTTCTGAAACTTTTGAGAAAACAGATTTTAATTTTGATAGCATGTGACTTTTTAAAGCTCTAATTATGGACTCCTTGTGGTAAAGCTACAAAACAGGGTTCAGTAGTTGAGTTTGATATTCCCAAATTTAGCAGTTAATAGCTCTAGTTGTGATCAAAGAGAATGGTGGAATGGAGAAGTGAGAAGTCTGTGGGACTAAAAATGTATTTGAAAGATTCCTTATCAGAAGATTATTTTAATCATCTGTTTCTCCTGATAAAGTATTCTGTTGTTCTTATTCCAGTTGTCATTTGTATCAATATGTAACAGTATGTTCTTTATTATTCTTTTGAAATGTATAATTTTCTGCTTCCAGATCCATTTGAGGCTTTCATAATTTTTTCTATTCGACATGAGATCAGAAAAATTGATCTTCACAAACGTGACTACAGCCTCTTAGTTCCTGGTTTAAGAAATACAATAGCACTTGATTTTCATTTCAGTCAGAGTTTACTGTACTGGACAGATGTGGTAGAGGACAAAATTTACAGAGGCAAGCTCTCTGATACTGGAGGTATGAATTTAATCTTTAATTTCTTAACAGTAAGAAAAACTGTAGTTACAGGGTGTTATTGCTGATAAATTGTAACTGAGCTACCATTCACAGAAAGAGAATTCATGACGGCATTCTGCCTTTAGGATGTTGAATGTCTAGATTGTACTTGATGTAGAGCTAGAAAAAACATTTTGTTATAAAAGTTTTGTTTTGCAATAGCCTATAAGATGAAGAAAATGGCAAATGCAAAGGGCTGGTATTTCTTCCTGGCCCAATGAGTGCAATATTGGGTTTTTTTTCATTTTTTTGTAATTCACCTTCACCTTGTTAAAGAAATATAAGAATTTATCAAACATCTGATAAATTATCTGCTCTCACGAGGTGAAAGATTTTGCTTCATAATTTTATAGCATTCAGAAAGACTTGTTCTTTGTCCTGGTGACATAATTATGTCCTATAACTCAATTATAATCTCAAAATACATATAAAAGTATTTCTACAAATATTATTTGTTGGAGTGTGTATTCGGGTGCTTTCATTCCTGCATGAGCTAACAGGCATAAGCATGTTTAACTTGCTTCTGTAAAAGTTCATGTATGAATTCGTGCGTATGTTCTCAGACACATTCATTTTTTGGTTTGGGGGTTTTTGTCTTCTCTTTAGTAGATGGTATTTGTGGGTATTTTTATATCCCAGATCCAGACCAGGAAAGAAATATCCTACACTGCTAAGTGTGTGAAGACAGCCAAATACTTGCTACTTTTCATTAGTGGTTGTGGTGTTTTTATGAAACTAGTAAAGGTGTTCTGTTGTTGTCATGCTGACTTATAATCACACTATACCAAAACCCACATGACTTCTGTGCTCTTTTTAAAAGAAAAATACTTTACTCCCTCAGTCTTGCAGCTGTCAAGAACTGACTTGCCTCTGCAAAAAGCACTCTGCCTTCCTGGAAATCCTGAGGGCTAACAGTTGCTTCTGTAGTTGATGTTTGTGTGAAAAAATTTGAGACCCTCCAGAGGAAGTATTTGGTCGGGAAGAGCTGTTAGTAGACAGTGACAATATGAGTTATGCATGTGAATTTGAAGGAATGAAGTAAGGCTATTTGTTGTAGAGCTTTTCAAAATGTGTAGCTCAAACAGGGTTCTCCCTGCCATTTCGGTCTTCATCACAATGTTTCAGTTTTCTCTTTTTCTGATTGAGAAAGAACTGAAATAGAGCTGCACGAGTTTTGCCTAGTACTTCTAGTCATTTTGGAGCGAAGCACGAGCATGTCCTTCACAGATGCTGCAAAAGAGGTCCCTGGTAATAGGGCACGTGTATGTTTCCTGTGTTACTTTGCATGTGATCTCTGACCTTTATGGAAAGCATAAAGCATCACAGAACTGAAAATTTCTGTTGCTGTGGAAGGAAGTTGATTTGTATATTGCCAAAAGTGTTCTTATTTACAGCAGTCTATCGCATTTGTCAAGAAAAAATGTCACGTGGAACAAAGTATTATCATCCATCAGATTAATCAAGAATTCACTCCAAGAGCATATGATGGACTTGTATGTTCATGTTCACTGCATCAGACTCTGTGTCAGTTCTTTAAAAATCTCCCTTTCTTCCCCCCCCTTTATTTTTTTTTTTTTAAGGTGTTGGTGCCATTGAGGTGGTAGTACAACATGGCCTGGCCACACCTGAAGGTCTTACTGTAGATTGGATTGCAGGAAACATATACTGGATAGACAGCAATTTGGACCAAATTGAAGTAGCAAAACTAGATGGCACTTTGAGAACAACGTTAATAGCAGGAGCTATGGAACATCCAAGGGCTATTGCTTTGGATCCCCGATACGGGTAATTAGAAAAAAATATTACTTTTTCGTGTTGCAAAGTATTTTAAACATAGAGGTTTAAGTGTGAGATTACTTGATTTCCTTTTTTGCTGTGAGTTAGAGTTCCTAATTTGTCTTTAATAGTTCTTGAAAGTATATTTTGAGTGAAATACAATCCATTATTAGTGTATTTTGCCCCAGTGAAAAGGTAAGTCGGGGGAAACAGGGATCTATTTGTTGGCAAATTACTTCCCTTGCTATGTGATTGTTTCATTTAATTTTTTAATGTGAATGATAGTAACTGAAGCCTTCGGTCTAACCTTCCTGTGTGGTTAATGGACAGATTTAGGTACTGACATGGTGATTCATCTCGCTTAGAGACTGATTTTTTTGGTAGGACTATGAAAGTATAGCGCTTATGTTACTCGAAGACTGAAAGTTGAGTGAGGCAAATCCCACCTGTTGTGTTTGGTTCTCTTATCTTTAAAGTGGAGATAATGCTTGCCAACTTCTGTCAGTATTTTTTCTACCTATTCATAAGGGATATTCTAGAAATGGTAATATTATTAATCATAAGCAACTGAGTGCAGTAGATTCAGCCTACTGCCATAAATATGTATGTTATCTAATGCCTGTCATAATGAAATGTTTCTAATAAATAGTATAATGATTTCATAATATCAAACAAAATATTAATTAAAACAGGCCATAATTGGGTGTTTAAAAAAAAAGTATGCTTAAGTTAAAATATTGCCTGATTTTGGTAATATGCTAATACAATAAAAACTGTGTTCCCATAAAGTGTAATTTTAACGATCATCAAACATATACATATGTTTCACAATTCCATTTTAAAATCTTCACAGTAAAAAAACTCACTAACGTTAAAACTTTGCTTAGGATATTTTTGCTTCCTTTTAAAATTAGCCCCTCATTTTTTTTGGCAGAGCAAAACTGACACATACATGCCACATATCAAAATTTAAGTCAATAGACTTAAGTAGTGGAAGGGAAGTAAAACTGTTCATGGAACCCATAACTCCCTGTTGAGCTAGGTGTCCATTCTGATTCTGTATTGAAAATCAATCTACTACTACTACTATTTTACAATTCTTGGAGTTAGAGCAGTGTTTTGAAGCTGTATGAAATTGCAAAATCATTACAGAAACCTTGTTACCCAATATTGTGTGTAGATGGATCCTATTAGAGGGACCAAAAGGTAATGGTCAACAGCTACATCCTCTTCTCATACTGTTCTTTCAGAGAAGGGGGGCAGGAATTAAATGCAGCCAAAAATAATATAAATTACAATGAGTTTGCAGAATCATCATATTTAATTTTCTTTAGGAACCTGCTGTGGGCTATCATGTGTCTTCACTGAATACTTATTTCAGAAACACTGCTGTGGGCACAAAAATAAAAGTAGATAAAGGTCCCAGATTCTGGGGCCTGAGGTCCCTCTGGGACCTAAAATTCTGAATTAGGAAGTACATGATTTAATGAGTAAGCACCCTGCCCCCTCAATTGAGATGCTAGAAAGCTTATTTACAGAGTGCATTGCTTATCTATAGAGATCATTAAAAAGAGGCATCCTGTTGGCAGAAGAATTGGCAGATAAGTTGTTCAAATTAAATGGTGGGAGGAAAAAAAAAAAAA
>VZTL01025587.1:1260-12432 GCA_013400535.1 Scopus umbretta
TTCCTTCCAATTTTCTCCCCCATCCCACTGGGGAGAGGGAGAGTGAGCGAGCAGCTGTGTGGTGTTTAGCTGCCTGCTGGGTTAAACCACAACAATGGCCCAGGCAGTTAGCGCGAGCAATTGTAATTGACAGGAAGATCTGCACTTAAATTATGGACGAAGACATGGGTCTTTGGGAGCTATACACACAGTGACAATGAAACTGCATAAAAAAAATTTGTATGCTGGTAGCTGCAGTTCCAATGATGGGGCTTCCAGCACTGATAAGCAGTGATATTTTGGGGGTTTGTCCCATGGGGATACTGTGCGGGTGACTAAAGACCTGTGGTCTCTCATGAGAAGGAGGCAGGCAACATCTCGTGGGACTGGAAGAGATCACAGCCTCATTTTACTAGATACAGCCTGCCTGTTTACCAGCTCACCTCCACAGCCCATCCCAGGGGCAAGGGCCAAATATCAGCAAGAAGCATGTCTGTACTTCTGGATTATAACCTTCAGGGCCACAGCACATAAAAGCAATTATCCTTCCATCAACCAAAGCCAAAGGATTTAACACAGACAGAAATAAAACTGCAGTCTATGCATAGGTTCTGGGGTGAATACTCAGTATCCTTTCCTGGGAGATGGAAAAGGGGAATTTGTCTCCCCTAACGTTAGTCAGGATACTTAAAAGATAAGTATCCTGTCTAATCTAGTTGTCTAGGTGCTAATAAGTGGAGAATGATTGACAGCTACAAGGATAATGCTACATATCCTAAAATAGGTGTCACCAAGAAGTCTTTCATAGAGGCTAAATATAGACTTGTTTCTCTCCACTGATGACAGAGGAAGCATAAATGACCAGTTTACACTAAATATGTTCCTTGAAGACAGCTGAAGTTAGGTGAGATGAATCCTACTTCCAACAGTCTCAACCTACACACAAAGTCTCCACTTTATTCTCCACAATGTTACAAAATTAAGTTTCAAGACATTCTTCTAAAATGTCCCCCCTCAAAAATGCTCTTGGTTTCAACATTTCAAGCTGTTGCTGCCCAGGGCTCATTAGTCTGGGAAAAGCGATCCTAGCAGTTCTCATAGATCTGGGCAGAATTCCCACAGATCATTGTTGTTTCCAGTCATTATTTTGTGAGCTGCTCTTGAGTCAGAGTCTGCCTTCATATATCACACATAAGCTTATTCAGAGTCTCATGCCTGCACTACAGGGCAGAAGAGTTTCCATGAAAGTAGCAAAAGCCATATGCAACATACTTAAGTACCAAGCAGATTACTGATTTGTGGCATCATTACTAATTAAAAGAAATTTTGGATTTGGGGAAAGGTTAGTAATTTGGCATTTCCCTACTTAAGTCCTAAAAACCTAGCTAACCCATGATGGTTTTATGGTACCCTTGCTACTCAAGCAATTGGAACTTCATTTTATTCAAAACAGCAGCTGTCTGAAGATGGTCTGCATAAATTGGCACAATGTCGAATTAGTAAGCTGAATGTAGGTGCAACTGAAGGAAGAGGCATTGCGAAATTCCCAGTACCCAAACTGCTGAAAACTAACTGTTACCATTGTTACTATTTTTGCTGTTATCATTATGTTCACATCTAAAACCACATCAGGCATCTCTTCCTGATGTCCTGATCATCAGGCATCTCTTCAGCAAAGAAGCTGGGAGTTGAATTGCCACAGAAACTGGACTGTCTTCTCATAGCTAAGGATGTCTCCACAAGAACAGACTGGAGGTATGTTGGTAGTATGAGAAAGCATTGCCACTGCAAGTGCTTTTACTATTCTGGGAATTTATACAGGACTTAATGCCTACTGCTTCAGTCTTATTCCTGAGCACCACATTCACTTTAAATTACACGTGTACCCACAAGTATGTATTTGCCTACACAACAGAACTATTGTTATTGCTTAGAAAGAGGTAATGTAGTTCAGCAAAAATAAGAATTGCTCCAGAGCTCAAATATTTTGAAGTTTGGAAGATGTATATAAACACATAACTAATACCAGTTGTAGTAGTAATAATAATAATAATGAATAAAGAATATAATAATAAAATACATCATATGTTGTACCCATCTGTATGTTGTCAACTAGTTATGTGAATACTGAAACACTACAGTAACTCTTTTTGTACCATTTCTGAGCTGGCTGAGATAGAAATCCCTGGAATATGGTCAGAAAATCCAGATCTGATGAAAATATCTGCCTACTTCCAAACCGGGGAGACTTGTAAATGCATTCAAGCTTTTGGATACTTAACCAAAACTGAGCGTCTTTTGCAGTATGCCCGTTAATGATTCATACCATGTGAAACTCTCATTGTGAAATTAAGAAGTACAAAAAACTCATCTGGTTTTACTATGAAGTTTAAACTCAGCCTTTGTACGTTGAAAAACTTATGTTCACATTCTTGTTTACCCCTAACACCCAGGGGAAATTATACCTCCTGACATACCTAACACCAACTAGAAATGTGCCTCATCAAGGTGAAACTGTTCCAGCAAAGTCTGTTTCAAAATCTAAACACAAAGTCCTTTTTTTTTTTTACAGGGCAATGGCAAGGTAGATAGATGAGAGCAGTGGAATATGAAAAAAAGATTTACATGAAATGCCAAATGCTGAATATTGTTATCCCAGGGCCTCTCTTCTTTCTACAGACAGCTTTAACCTATTTTCACTTACTGACATTTTCAACATCAGCAGCGCTTGCAGTATTTGCATGAGTCAGATCATGGGTGGTCTTTGTCTTGTTCTTATTAACTGGAGGTCAACAAGAACTCAGCGGTGGAGCTTATAATTGAGATGAGTCCTCAGAATAAGGAAGAAGCTGTCGAGCATTAGAAAAGAGAGTCTGAACAAAAGAAAGCAAGTTCTCAAATAAAACAAGAAATGTGAAATAGTGTTATTTCCTGGAGTTTCCACATTGGTGCTGCTTCTAAGATGGAGTTGGAGGTCCTTGCACTCCCACACATCTGCCAGAAGCATCCCATGCACCACTTCCCCTGGCACTTCAGGAACTCCATAAAGGTCTGATAGGTTCCCACAGATCAGACAATCTGTTGGTCTCAAATTCCTTCTTCTTGCTGAGGTCCTCTCTGCTTCCTTCTTTGGTCCCCATCACAAGAGGCAGCCTGGGTGCCTCACACTTTTACACCCCTCAGCATCCTCTGGGTGTCAATGGGTTAACAAGTTTTAGAAAGACAGTCAGATGTGACATGGGAAAACTGAAATGCATGAGCATGCTAACAGCTGCTGTAAATCTGTTTTGCCTAGAGACAGTACTAAGCCATTGGGAGCTAGTACCAGTACTAACTGCATGCTGGAGCTCCCTGTGACTTCCTTGCTTGCCTCTCTTGGCTTTCACCAAAATCATTTGGGTTCATCCCACTGACATTCAGATTATTCTCTGAGATTTTAGAATTGGTTCCACTTACTGAAATACAGAAGTGTTAAGAAGCGGAGTTTAGGGCTTAATTGCCTTCAGCCAGTGATTATTTCAACATTTATAGAACTAATAGGGACCTCACAAAGACTGAGTAAGACCATGACTCCCAAAAAGGCTATTAATATATTCTGCTGTATATCAAGCTTGCAGGATCTTTCTTCTACCTCTTATTTTAAAAATAAGAAGTTATATTTATATCCATTCTGGGTTTCTTTGTGACTGATAGCTCAGCTTAACCTCAGCAGTACCTCTTCAGTAGCGGCTCCAGGCTGGGTCCCATTCTAACTGGGCAGCCTGAAGGTCCCTCTAGGGCCCTAAAAATGTTTTGAAGGGACTCTCTTCTCAAAAGTGCCTGTGTGGCCTACTACCCACTTCCAGTTCTGCTTCTACCAGTGCAAAATGGTTATCCTGCATTTTGTAGGCAGGTTTCTCTTCTTATAAATGATCAGGCAAGATATGCAGCAAAAAGCTGGGCCTCTGGAGCAGATTGTTACCTTGGTGGTAGTCTGTCCCTGGCTTCACTTCAAACGTGCTCAAATCACCTAGAAGGTTTGGGGGGAATAGTACCTTGGTTTCACAACCAGCTGAGGGTGTGACTTTTCTCTTCTTCACAGTCACGTTGTGAGGCAAGTTAAGTAACTCTTATCCAGTACTTTGGGAGTTACAGTGGAAAGTATTCTTATAAAAGTTTCCATGATATTTTTCCTTAATTAAACATTTCACTTCTCATACTAAGAAATTCCCTCAGCATTAAACAATAGAAAGAGCCTGAATGTAGCTTTGGTCATGGGCAGAAGAATACTGCAAAAAAACCAAGATTTTATAGCCTTTTTTTGTCACTTCCCTCTTAGCACAAGACGAAGATGAGGGTGTTGAATGCCCCAGGAGTTCACCAGCAGGTTTATATGTCAGCTTCTACCTCCAACTGTGACAAACACGTAATTCTGGCATCTCGTGGGTGAGAAGGATGATGTTTTAGTGAGCAAGTGTTTCCCCTGCTTTCCCTTCTCAGTTTGTCATTTCCTTGGTGGGGCAGCCAAGTACAAATGCAGACAGATGAACACTAGATGGAGACAGATGCTCCTGCCATTGGGTGTAGGAGATTTCCTGTGGTGAGCTGACATTTCCTATCAAACAAGGAGCTAAGGCTAATGAGGTGCTGACTGTTCTGAAGCAGCAGGAGGATTTAAGCATTAGAGAGGTTTTACTCCCCTCACGTCATCTCAGACCTAAGCAAGCGGCTTTTTAAGGGCTAAATTTGAGCTTTGCTGTCATGTGAATGTCGTATTAGTTCATAGCAGAGATGCAGGGTATATGGGACATTGCATAAATCATGCGGTTTTGAAGGGGTGAGTCCAAGGAAAGGGTAACTTTCATTAATTTCTTTCTACTTTGTCTATGCCTGTGATCAGAGGTCTTTGCTAAAACCAGAACTGTATTTGCCTTTTGTGACCTGCCTTTACTTTTTCATAATATATCCTGAAGATACATACTGCAGCACTGGAAACAAACCATATCAAATAAGATGTGGGTGAAAGGTTTGGAGCTGGGATGAGATAAACATCTGGAAGTTTAGGGATTTTTCAGAATGTATCAAACTATCCACCTACCTGAAGCTTTCGGCAGTCTTGTGGTAAAAACCCCATTCTGTGTTAGAGATATCCTTGTCCTCCAGGTGAGCATCCATGAATTTTTGTTTTGAAATTCAGATCTGGCTTGGAATACAATAGTAAGTACTTGATTTAAAAAAAAAAAAAAAAAAAAAAAAGAAACTAGTCACTATTAGAAACTAACAACCAAGCCCTTCTAATCTCAAAGGGATGTCTAGTTTCCAGAAAAGTCCCAAAGGCTATGCTTGCTTTTTTTTTTGTTTTTTGTTTTTTTTTAACTCATCTCTGATTTTGATCATTGACAAAAAAACTGTGAAAGAGAAAATGGTCTCATCTGGAATTGCACAAGAGCTGGCCCGTGGGAGGCAGCAGAGCCTGGTAAGGGAAAACAGGGATGCCGCAGGACGTGAGCCTCCAGATGAGTGAGTGTGAGTGACTCACCACCACATCGGCATCCCTGGCTGCAGTCTGTCACCCTGAGGTCACTGGGAGGTAGCTGACACCTACATGAAAAAGAGGGAGATATATGGCTGTGCAAGGATGTAAAGTGAATAGGTGGCCTCTGCCAGCTGACACTCTCTCTCACCCAGACGGTCTGTGTGCCCATACCTGAGACTCAGCTCTGAGCTCTGCTCTGGCCCTGGCCAACAATGTGACTTTGAGGAAATCTTTCCATCAAGGTGGGCCTTCACTTGCCCAGAACAAGAAAAGAATAGTAAAGAAATTCAGTTCTTCCTGAATCAAAGTGAAATAAAAACAGCATGGGGATTTCTCCTGAGGTAAATGAAATCTCATGAAATGTGGTAGACAATGGTGTACCTCATAATGACAGATAAGAGAAGGGAATACAACAGAGGGGAAGAATTCACAAAGTTGAAAATTTCTTTTGTAAATTACGTGTTTTTCCAGGCACATGTTATTTAACTTTTTTAAGTTTCTTTTTTTCAGGAGGAAGGTAATGGCATGAGTATGCTTTTATGTAAGCATACTTGGCCACAAGATTTTAGAATTCTGTCTTTGCGTCATAAACAAGTATAGATACAATAATCACCTGCTAAGAAGAAAATGATGGAGTGGGGAACAGCTGGTGTCAGAACTGGTCACATCATTGAAACCAGTACATTTCATGGGAACAAGACCAATGAAGAAAACCACAACCTGGTGGTAAACAAATTAGCCAGATATGTTGGGGTTAAAATCCATTTTCCACCTGACTTGAAAGCATTTGGGATGAAAAACTAAACTGAGGTCCAATTCAAACAAAATCAAATGGTGGAACAACTCAGTTTTGTGAGAAATATGGGGAAGATTTTGTCATCTTCCCACTGCAGAACGAAAACCAGTTTCTACTATATAATTAGACATGGTATCTTCTGAACAGCTCTGCATGTTTTTGACTCACTTACCCCTTACCTCCCCCATTCCCTGGCTTTACAAGCAAAGAAAGCATGGGAAAGCTGTCAAGAAAACACATTTATTCTTTGGAAGGAGCACTCCACACAAACACCTGCAGCTCAGCTCTGAATTTCATTCATGCGCTCAGTAAATGACTTCTCTAGCACTTGTGTAGTGAGGTAGATTGCTCTGACAAAGCAGCAAAGTAAGGGAACTGCACCAGGCGTAGATGTAAATATAGAATCAGCGGTTCTGAGGTAAAATCCTTCAATGTTGATTAGTATCAGCAGAAGAAAAGTAAATGGAGCATTGGCATTCTCAAAAATCTGTTATGTTTGCCTCCCTTTAGCTTTTTAGGCACTGAGAAAGATGTGATTCCTTCTGAGAAAAGGCTTGAAGAGAAAGTAGAAGGAAACAATTATTTTTGCTTATGTTATATAATTTTAGATAAGGTGCAGTGAGAGTTGGGGCCTGCACTTCTGATTTCAGAAAGGACAGGTTCATGTATGGGCAGTCACCTGCTAGTCTAATAATTAAACCCATAGAATATAATGTTTGTTATGACCATAGCTTCAAAAGCAGGGACTTTATTAAATAAGGCATCCTATCTTTTTTTCTTAAAAATGTATTGAGAAACTTTTTATTTTTTATATAATAATTTTCTTCCTTGGAAAATTGCATAAACCCAGCTGCACTGGCTTTAGCTCAAGGGATTAATTAGTTCCAATAGAGGCAGTTGAAAGTTTTCCGAAGTTTGTCTTAGATAAGCATTCAAAAGACTGATGCTTATTCAAAAGTTGTCCAAACTATGTGAACCTGTTTGGCACAGAAATACAGAAAGATTAAACCTGAGAGCCTTTCACTTCATCCTGGAATGACTGCCCTTCTTGTAGTGAGAGATGCCTGATTGCTGCAAACACAAAGCTGGAGAATATTTGTTCACATTCCAGCATTCAGTTTGTCTGTAATTCTCTCCCTTGACCATATTCACACAGAGAATCTTTTATTTTTTCTTTTTCATGTCACTGTTTGAGAAATGTCAGTTCTTCGCTTGTATCTATAACAGAAAAAGGGTGCTTAAGTACAAATAATTAACTTGCTTAGAAACTTTGAGCAGTCCAGACAAAGACCGAAATGTAGAGAAGAGATCCCACCCCCTGAACAATCACTGTTGAACAGGCAAAACCAGTATTCATGAAAATCCAAATAGTACAAGCAAGAGTACCAGCATTTGGACTACTATTGCTAAATATTTATGCAGAAACTGAGCTTGCTGCAACAGATTTTTGGCCAAAAAGTTTAAATATGCCAGATAATTTTTCTTATGTTTTTGCCATCTTTGGTAATTCAGACCTACTTTAGCTCTTCTCTGAACCTGAGAGAGTGAAGGGTTCCTAGTGATGGAGGTTTAAAGGGCGACTATCGCTAAAGTATAGTTTCCCTGGCTTTTAGATCATGTTGCAGAACTCCATTCTTTGCTCTTACACTTTATTTTGGGTTCCCCAAGTAAATTCATATTTTGAAAACTGATTATCTCTGCCAGATTTACTGTGTTGGGAAGGGCCTTCTCTGATGCTGCCATATCAAATCCTTAGAGAAACACCACGGAGAAGTGTCGAGCCATAGCTCATTGTCTTAATACCAGCATAGAAAGACAGGGGCCAGTTGTAAAGTTTCTTCATAGCACCTCAAAGCAAAATAAGCCAGTGACCATGGTGGAAACAGTCAAATTTCCATGAATTCAACTTATATCAGAAATTTGGACCACTTAATGAGCCAGTTGTTGGAGTCTTGAGGAAACCTTATATGATGCTGCTATCATTTAGGAAAGAAGATAGTCTTAGGGAAATACCAGCTCAAAAAAGACCAGCCCCTCCACGAGCCAGGCATACTCTGTTGTCATGGAGAATACAGTGCTACCTGCTTAAGGATGGTGCTACCACGACACTCTGCTTGTTTGTAGAAAGACTAAGGAAACCACTGTCTCCCTGAATCCCTGTGCAGTTTAGGACCAGTCCTGGGGTGATATATACAGTCCCCTGCCAAGGACAGTAGCTAGACACATAAAGTGCCAGTAAGACAGACAAAAGACAAATACATGGGCTCTGTAAGTTACAATCCACACTTATTCATAAGTAAGTTTCTTTTTTCTTACAGTTCACCCCCTTTTTAGAGGTGCAAGTAGACACTCAAGTTATTTGGCAGAGAAGAGGGGGAGCATGGTTTGCAAATCAGAGAACCTGCTTCCTTTCTCAAACCATGCGTCATTGCCTTGGGGGACTGTTACTGTAACCAAGCTCTGAGCGAGTCAGTCCTGCTGTCTAGCCACAAAAGCTTTTTAATACAAACACTGCTGAACGCTGCTCCTGAGCACAGCAGATGTCTGCAATCAGCTATTGACTGACTGCTGTCTTTGTCTCATGGGCTGGCCAGTACTTTTGGTTGACAGTAGATATCTAGGCTATGAAGTAATGCTTCTGAGAAGCAGCATATAGACATGAAGATTGGTACTGTCTCACAGGAGTTTACTAATCCTTTTGTAAGTACAGAGAGAGCAGACATGAAATCAGCAGTAGGAGAAAGCTCTGGTTATGATTAATCTTTCATGAGGGATGAGTATCTTCCTGTATCTCCTTTGCTTCTGTGTAGTTTCAATAAAAACTTCATAGACATGTTATAGTGTTCCCCAACAACCTGATAGGTTATTTCCAGCTCTAATAGCTTTAAGTAAAATACCAGGCACCTTATCCAGTTTCCACTCAAACTTCCTTTGGAGCCAAGAGGAGTTTGTCTGAATGAGAACAAAGAATCTTGCTCTCCTTATCCGGGGGCTGTCACCACCAGCACCTGTGAGTGACCATAATGTCACTTATGGCAGACAGCTTAAGTTCAAAACCCCTCTCCCCTTCCAACTCAACTGCTTTTCCCATTAGCCCTGCTCTCTTTAACATACTGAGCTTTGTATTGGAAGGACATTGTGCAAACAGTGGCAAAGCAAACACATGTTGATCTAGTGGCAGGTGCAGGGATTTTTGCAGCACTCACCTTACATCAGCAGCCCTCAGGCAGACGTCACTTAGTGCTTGTTCAGCATTGCTCATTAGTACCAAGCCATAATTCTCTGTGTCTTATGTGTATTTTAGTAGCTCCTGTACATCCCAGCTGGGGTCCATGCAATGCTGTGTTGCAACAAGGCATGTGGCCCCAGTCTTCATACTGTAGAGATTACTCTGTCCATGTTCCCACTCACCATATTTTTCTCAGTGACTGACTGAGTAGCTTAGTGCTACTAAGCTACTAAGCAAGTGGTATAAACCTTTGACCAATGGAAACTATCACCACTCCATAAAAGGTATACTCCTGTAACTTTTTATAGGGAATGAAAGCCTTGTACAGTGATATTTCCATGCAAAGGCTTGTGTTCCATCTTGTGAAAAAATTAAAGCTGTCCGACTACTCCAGTTTCATCTTGTTTCTAAAAGTGAGTTGCTCACTGTGGCAACTGAAGTAATATCACAGGATTTAGCTAACCAAGAGGAGATTTATGAATAGAGAATGCCAAAAGCAATGTATTTCTAGGGAATATATTGTGTAACACTTGAATTCATCTTGCAGTTTAGATAATGGGCTTGCTGATGAAACGGAAGCCTGCCTTAGGCAACTTGTGAGCAGACAATAGTGTTAGATCAAATAGATCAATAATTTGCCCAGCCACTCACTGCAGAAAATTATTAGAGACACAGGAAAGGGACAGTATGTTTTCAGCTGGTTACGTTTGTCTAACTTAGTCATTACACAATTATACTACTATTACACATTTTTATACTACTATTGTACAATTATACCACTATACCACTATTATACTTCAACAAGAACAGAGTGTGTGCTCTTCTGGCTCCAACTGCCCACTGAGGCAAATGTAATCCTGAGTACTTTGTACAACCAGCTGACCATGGATGCAGAGACAGTGCAGACCCTCTTGTTCCAGATACAGGCTGTCCCTTTAATATGCTCTCTGATGCAAATCCGCAGGTCACAGTTGACTACAATATATGCAGCCCATGTATATGTATCCCACAAAAACAGTGAAAGTGTTGAGAGTAAGCTGTAAGGTTACTGAGAGTAAGCTGTAAGGTTACTGACAGTACTGCACCGGTGAAGATCATATAGCTCTGCATTATGACACTGTTTTAAAAAGAAATGGTGAAATGTGGAATTATTCATTAAACTGACTAGTACTGATACTAGGAATAAAAAGCAGAGGATATTTGTTTGACCCAGCTTTTCCCAACTACTGCTTTGCTCCCCTGCAGTCTCACCTACCTAATATCTACTCCTTTTTATGTTTTAGTTGTCATTTTTTGATTAGTGTAGAAGTGCACAGCTATCACCACAATGCTGTACTGGCATTTCATCTGATGTGCTGAGTACATAGGAATAAGAAGCATTTTCCTGCCAGACGTGCCAGGGAAAATAATATATATGTGAACTGCTTTACAGGTTAAACACTGCAATATATATCCAGCAGCTCCTTTGGAGTCTTGCCACTTGCCCAGCATGTTGTGCAGAAAACAATACAGGTGGCCAAATGTGTGCAGAGTGAAGTATCAAAATTAGGGGTAACGTTAAGACGGAGGAAAATTGACAACAGAGGAAAAGGAAAAGAGTATGTTTTCAGGCAAAATACTTTGGGGAAAGAATCATAGCATCATAAAGGTTGG
>VZTL01025590.1:12590-29351 GCA_013400535.1 Scopus umbretta
GGGGGGGTTGTGGGGGGGAGTCTCTTGCTGCGTTTCCCTCGCTGCAGGTCTGCTGGCCTCATGGAGAAAAAACAAGTTACTGCAAGGCGTTCTGTAGCAGATTTTAAATATGTGTGCGTGTGTGTGTATGTATCTTCTCTTCCAAGGGTTCAGCAGCAAGCGTATTGCAACACCAAATGCCTGTAAGCCAGGCGACACTTACACCATCACCGAGTTAACTGTAGATGTCAGACTGTGCTTGCACTGATGTGATGTCAGACTCATAATAACACACAGAAATGGTGAATTCGTTGCCGGCTGAGCGTGATGGAGATGGCACAGACCCAGCTGGCGTGGACAGACTCGGTGGAGCCTCTTTCTTCTGTGGTGCAGGGCCTGCTGTGTAGGTAGTCCCCTGGAGCAGGCAGATCGTGGGGGCACTGGGATGATGGTTACAGATTCATGGGTACTACAGACTCAGAGGAGCAGATATATGTGCCTGGAGCAGAGATACTTAGCTTGCTTTCCCTTACAAAGATATTCAGGTACGTGTTGGTTAGACAGTCTCTTACTGATGCCTGTCTTGACTGCAACTTCTGCGATGAGGCTGCTGCCATGGGTATCGGTCAAGAGGATGAGTTATGTTGCGTGCTGTAGAAAGCCGGCTGTGATCCATAGGCCGTTTCATACTAGCCCCCAGTACTGCCTCTTGACTTCTTACGAGCTGATCACGGACTGGTGAGCTAAAACTGAGAGATGGCAAAACATGTTCCTCACCTTATGCAGTTTCCCGTTTGCCTGCCCTTCACCTTCCCCATGGCTTGGTTGGTTGGATTTCAGTGGAAAATTTCTGGTCCTAACTCTGTTCAAAGAAATATGTGTGTTCTGGTTTAGCTTTTCTAACTCGCTGTTTGGTAATAGCTGTAAGGCAATGTGTTTCTGAAGATCTCCTGTGTATGGGGGCTGGCGGTATTTGCCCTTTGGTACAAGTGGAGTGCACTGATACTGCTTGATGTTGTTTAACCTTATATTATCTTAAGCGTTGTATAATGAGGTAGCTTGATTTGTTTAAGACTTTGTGATGATGTAATACAATAATAATTATAAATCTTCTAATTGTCTGAAGAATCTTTAAACACTACTCTGTCTTGGGAGGTACTTCATGTGTGTTTATTTCCAAGAGGGGCAGGCATGGATGAGCAGTGTTTGATATTAATCATGTTTGGTTTGGGGTGGGAGGGCAGGAGCAGTTTGGCACTAGTGCTTTAAGTTGTAATTTATGGGTGTGACGTCATGCGGTAGATAAGCTTTTATGGGATCTGCCATGTAAATTATGGCCTTTGTTTATATACGTGCAATTACTTGTTTTGAAAATCCACACTGTATAGTTTGCTTAATAGCCTGCACTGGAGCTCTGAATAAGATGTAGCAGAATGTGCTTTAATTGCGCAATACTGTTCAGCGGCTGAAAACATTTTGCTTTACCTTGTGTTCGCAGCCTGCACCAGGTGTGAAGTTATTACGCTGCATCTGCACACCACGATATGTCTTGTACGGTAGTCGGCTGTGAAAGCAGTGACCAGGCACTTTTATTTTCTTCTTTCTCCATTATCTATTTAATTTTGTTTTTTAAAAGAAGGGGGGTGCTGGAATGAGTGATTTCAACTAATCCACACTGGAGAGAGCAGCTTGGTTATTTAAGGCTGCTGTAGTTTGTTATGCAATCAGATTAACAAAGGTTGAAATGATCATTCAACTTTGGGTAAACAGATAATATATATAACAACATGGATTAGGGTGACTGTTTATATCAGAGATGTGCTGCAGTTAGTGTGTTGCAAATATTGGACAAAAACACAATGAGTGGACACAGTAACGTAGTAAATAAATTTTTGGTAAACTTCTCAGGGTTATAATGCACTTACTATTGATCATCTGTGCTCCAGGAGCTTCTGCAGTGCGTTAGGTAGGTGCTGCCCACATGCACGGGCAAACTTACTTTCAGCTTCATTTAGTTGACAAGCAGAGGCCTCGGCAAACTTCTTTGTGCACAGCCCGATCGTGCCTGGGGTGCTGTGCAGGCTCTGTGCTAATTGCAGCACAGGTGTTGGGTCTAGGAAGATGACCAACGCTCAACTGGAAGCTTTTTAAATAAAATTAAAAAAAACCCAAAACAATTCCAAACATGTTTGCTGAAGCTGGCAGCCTCTCAACCAGTCCATTATTGGTTGTCTGTTTCTTCTTGTTGTCGTGGAAGCAGCGTGGCTGCAGGAGAGATTTTTAAGGCTTGTCTCCCTGAATCTACGCAGAGAGGAGGCGATGACGCGCGTGCTGCGCGGCAAAGGTCAGTGCAGGCATCGCTGGTGTATCAGAGGTGAGACCCCGCTGGCAGAGACAAGAGCCGGTATAGAAAGAGGAAGGCGGAAGCCTGGGATGTCAGGGAAGTAGCTGGAGCGCAGGGAGGAGAGGGAGGCATTTATCGGCTTTGCAGCAGGGACCTCTCTTGTGCATCTGTGCACGCAGTGCCTCGCTCAGACCCCGCTGTACGGTTGCAGCGCAGCGATCTTGTGTGGGCTCTGGTGCTGTACAAGTGGGCCTCGCTCTAAAAAATACCATAGCGTGAAATATGCCCACTGTTATTACAGTATGCAGTGGTGTCAAGTGGTTGGGGGAAAGGGGGAATAACTGACTCCTGGCAGGCAGTTTTCCGGAGGCCTTCATATCGGCATGGAGCCTGAGACCTTCTAACCTTCCTCTCATTCAGGGAAAGGTAAGGTACCCTCGAGGATGCTGCTCGTTCGTCCTTCAGCAGAAGATGATGGAACAGCACTATGTTTTTGGATACACATGCAAAAATACTCTGGAAAGGTTTTTTTTTAATATTGTTACTTATTTCCTTGCTGCTTGTGTTGAATTCTATATAAGCAGGCACCAAATTGCAAAGGGATTTCACAGGCACTTGCAAATATCTATCGCTATGCTACTAGTTCGTCTTTGTGCTGAGTAACGTGTTTGTGACACAAGCACATTTCGGATATACTGGAATCTAAAGAGGTACTTTTGGGAATAAGTAATATTGTTCAGGCTGTATTCTTGTAGGATGTTCAGAAAGGAGGCGGTGTGGAATGTGATACACAATCAGTAATGTTAAGACCATTTCTTTTAGTGGTACTAGCCTACTTCAGCTCCAGTTTATTAACAGGTTGGTATAGTGTAGTCTTCAATTTTGTGGACTGAATAAGAGCAGTTGTTTTTGCTCAGACTAGAGACCTGTCTAGCTCAGTATCTTTTCTGATGGGGCCACTTACAGGTGCATAGGTGCATGTAACTATAGAGTTCTCCCCCTCCTGGTAAACCCTTCTAGCAGTCATTGCTCTAGGAAATCTTTGGGCTGGCAAGTGTTAGGTTGAGGCTGTTATGTTCAATAGCTGCTGATAGATTGTCTTCTCTGAAAAATGTCTAATTTGTTTTGAAAACCTTTATGGGATTAGTGTTCACAACATCCTGTGTCAGTGAACTTTAGGTATAATTGTGCACTCTGAAAAGGACTTATTTTATTTGTTTTACGGTTTGCCATTTGAAGTGCCTGCCCTGCCATTGTCATCTGAATTCTGGAAGAATATCTTCCTTTTTAGATTTTTATATGGAAAAGTACTATGTATAGGGATGTTAACAATTCTTAGAATGTGTATAGAGATAACTGCTGTATGTTTGCAGTAAGGTATATGCTCCCAGCCCCATTTATAGTCATCTTTCATAGATATGTACCATTACAGCTGTAGCATTTAGAAGACTGCATGCAAAAAAAAGTTCAAATACAAGAAGTGATGTGATTTCTGCAGCTATACATCCTGTACTTAGATTGCAGTGAGTCTTGACTCAGAACAACTCGGACGACAAAAGAGTTGCCAAAGAGTGACTTCAGCAGTGATGTTTGAAGTTCTTGCCAAAGCAAATCTTTGCAAGGTATCTGGTGCAACATTTTAGGGGATATGGAAGGATGCGGGGAACAGAATTGAAAAATTGTATTAAAAAGCGTGAAGTTAAGAAATACAGATTCCAGTAAGTGCAGCATCATGCGGTAAAAGCAATGTGTGTCAGTCCCTGAATTGTTCTTTAGGTTAGCTTTCAACACGCCATCCCGGATCATTTCAGGAATAGGTGGGTGTTTAAAAAGCTGTGCTTTAAATTCCACTTTTCCTTCGTGTGGCAGGGAAGCAGGATCTTTTGACTGTGAATTGACCTACGGTAATTGCTTTTGTACTGGTGGTTCAGGAGTCTGTCTGGGTTACAGGGGCCATCTGGGTTAGAGTTTGTTATACTAGACCTTGGCACTGGTGGTAAAGGCAGTTGTGTTTGGTGTATTAAAAGCTCTCCAAATGTTGGTAATTTATTTATTATTATGGCAGCTTCTGAAATCCTATTGATAAAAATGGGTAAAATTTTCACATTTTAAAAACAAACAGAAAATCTTCATCTTGTCATTTCTACTGTTATTCCACCCGTAAGCCTGTAAAATTTATGATTAAAGTGGGCGGAATCTCGGCTTACTGGTTTACGGGTGGGATAATAGTAGAGTGACCAGACAAACATTTTCTGTTTGTTTTAAAAATAGAGAGACTCTCATAATGATGCTATACACAACAACGGTGCATGCATATGGATTAGATCTCTGCAACAGAGTATTAATCCAACAGCATCCCTTGCCTGTGTGTCTGCTGTCGCTTGCTTCAAAGGAAGGTAATTCTGGAGTGAAGAGATGCCAGTGCCAAGTGATTTAACTGGAGTATTGTCCAGTCCAGTCCTGAACAGCCTTCAGGCAGGGTTCTGGATTAGAGGTTTGGAGAAATAGATTTTTAAACCATTATGAGCTCTTAATTTGTTATCTGAATCGGGGAAAACCATTCTTTCTCTTTTGTGGAACACTGTCTATCTGCTTGTGTTTTGAGTTGTTTGCAGAGGTTCATCTTTTAATGTGTAGTGTGTGCTTAGTAAAACTGAGGCCCCAGTTTTACTCCACTGGAGTTTAGCACTCCATTTTTCAGAGTGGAGTGCTACTGCTAATAAAAAACCCCAAACCAGTGAACATGTCTGAAAGCATCAGGATCACATCAGGGCCTTTCCTCTTACTATGGAAGTGGCCTCAGTTTTTTTTTTTTCTTCTGTCTCTGTATCTCTAGCAGAAAGTAATAGACTTTATCCATCAAGTTTGGAAAAAGATAAAAAGCAAGTTAACTTGAAATATGTATTTAATAGGAAATTTTTTTCCAGGATCTATATATACGGGTGGGCATTTTCCCAAAAGTGTTAGGCGTTGAGGCTGTAACTATGTTGTTGCTAACCAAAATTCTAGCCCAGAACGTATCTATAAATATCATAGCCTCACCCCTTTGACTCCGTGAAACGATAGGTAGCTGGAATAACTTCATACATCAGGATATAAAAGGACCTTGGTGAACTTGTGCTTTTATAATAAACAAGGAAAAGTTTATCCAGGTTGCCCAATAGAGGAGTTTATCCACACAGAGACAGCTCTTTATTCGGTGAGGGGGAGGGACTTGCCTTTTAGACTTTTCTTCTTGGGTTTTTTATCTCATCCCATCCCAAGTTTTTATTAATAAAAGCAAAACAACTTTAATGTGATTGTGCATGTTTGGCAGACAGACCTCTGCGTTTTAGAGTCATGGCTAATTAGATTTGTGGAGCCTGTGCAATTTAGGATTCTGGGCAGGGAGATTGTTTTAGCAGGAAGATACAGAGGTAGGAACAAATTGCTCCCCCTCCCTTTCTTATGGTGGCAGCAGCATTTTCTGTGAACTTCGCAGGTTTCTAGATGACGTGCTGATGTTGGTGTGCCATTCCTGGGGAAACGGGCTTGTTGAAGTTTGCCTTTCTGTTTGGAGAATTCCTGTTAAATTACTGTTCAATGAAGTTCTGAATATTGGATATTTGTACATCTCCACTAGAACAATCTGAGGAAAGAATTGGCTGGTAAAACAAAACAAATGCTGTCTTTTTAAGGGCTGGTAACGGGCTGTAAGCCCATTTCAGCTTTAACTTTGAGGGATGACTAAGATATTTCTCTTTTCTGGCAAAACCCAGTTTGGATCCTGCTGCTTAATTTTGTCTACAGGCCGGCTCATCTCAGCTGCATCTTAAAGGGAATGCAGCTGATGTGCAATAAATGTACTGACAAAATGTGCAGGAGTTTGCTCTTTTGTTGCAGATGAATTTACACAGCACTTTTGTCACTAGGAAGCCACCTTCAACAGCAGGGTGTTCTCTGAAGTAGGGTGTTTCAAGATGTGGTTTGGGCTGCTGACCGTGGTCAGTCATGTGATGCTGAAGGACAGGGTGCTGTTCTTTTTCTTCCAGTGCAGTTGTGCTTGCTACATGCACACAGTAGCTGTGGTCTGGTAGATGCCCAGAGGGTCAGCTTTCTCTTCAGAACCTTTATTTTTGCAGGCATCTGAAATAGCAGAACCATAGCTGCTGAATAAGCCGGACTGAATCCAGGGGAGCAGATCTGGTGGCTCTCCCCTTCACCTACCACAGAAATGCATAGAGGAGAAACTTGTATGAGTACTTCAGGGACTTGTTTTGTTAGTGGGTGAAAGAAAAGCCAACCAGGGTTTTCTAATACTGTCTCTGTTATTTTTACCACTCAAAGTTCTTATGCACATAGTTATTTTTTTCTTATGATTTATGTTTTTAAATTACTACCTAGTTTTCAGGTGTGGGAGCCTATAATTTAAAAGTGTCTGGCCAGTGCTACTGAAATGAAAATCAAAACCTCCCAGCAAACAAGCTTCTGAGATAATTTCTGTTGTTTTTTTTCTGTTAAAGAAAACAAAAAACAAAACAAAAAAAAACACAGAGAGAAGGCTGTATCTGTTCTGCTTTGGTCATGTCAGATAAGGTATATCTTTGAGATTAAAAAGTCTTGATGCTTGTGGGAGGAGGGGAGCGCTTCTTTCTTTTGTGTCAAATGGTGCAGCAGAGGATACTAATTAACCACCAAACAAATTGGGTTTGGGGGAGTTTGCCTTTGCTATCGCAGTGAAAATGTTTTGTTTGGAATTGCTGCGTGAATTACACCCTCAGGCGTTTGTACAGAGATAAATCAGCCCCTGGCTGCCCAAAATCTTCCTGTTTCAGTCTGCAGAAATATGCCAGGAAAGCTTTTGAAGTGGCAACAGCCAGTCTGCATGTTCTGGAGCAGATTGTGTACCAGAGACCGTGGCACAGCCCTGAGCAAAGACGTCAGCAGCAAGGAGTGACTGTCATCCCCAACACAAACAGACAGACTCCATCAGCGTGACAGACCGGCAAAGAGTGATGCAACACTAATGGGCAGATCATGATGATTGTCAGCTCAGAATATAGGGTTTGTTTGTTGTTCTTCCCCAACAACAGAAGCTGCTCTGAGGTGGATTTTCCTATAACTAGCATTTTGCATCTTTGACATTTTGGCAAGAGTGAGACTATTTCCTAAAAAAAAATAATGATAATGGAATAAGAGGCCTCAGGCTTAGTAACATCATTTAGGAGAATAATAAATGCTCAGTCTTGTGAAGCTACGTTTAGTTGTACATTTATTTGGGGATTTTTGTAAGGGTAATGGAAAATTATGCACTTGACTCTTCATTGAGTTGCATTGGGATTCAGGGGACCTAATTTCCCTAAGACTATGAAAATCCTAGGCTTCGTGGTATAATTTTTGTTTGCCTTTATACTTCTGTGCTATTCTCTGAGCCTTTTTTTATCCACAGCAAATGCTTGGGTGCTGCAACAGAAATAGTTTAAAAGCCAGTGATTTGAGAGAAAAAAAGCTGGAGCTTCTTGGATGTGTGGGGACTGGATGAACTGGGATTAATTTGGCATTAGGGCAGAAATTTGTGGGAGAAGCCCAGTCAAGTGACTGGCTGGAGAGAGGTGGGGGTTCATGGAGTCAAAGTCACTCCTTCAGCCAAAGGGGGAATCAGGCTGACATTTTTGTGACAAGGGTTTTTGCCTGGCCTCTCCCACAGATTCTGGGTAGATGTCATGTACTTCCCCTGCAATTGCTTGGTGTTCTGTGAGCTCATGCCTTAAAAAAAGGCTCTCAAAGTGAACAGCTTTCCAGAAGGTCATTAGAAATTTAATACAACAATTTAATGAGGTTTGTGAGTTACCTGTAACACAAATAACAGTGCTGATGATTGCTTTTCAATTATTAAGTTTTGTACAGCGTGTTGTTGGCCATTAAGATGGGTTGTCTATTCAAAGTGGTTCCATAAAATGCAAATTATTAGCTTCTATGTGGGTCAGAAAACATTGCATTTGTGTAACTCTTGTAGTTAAATAGACTCCTTTGTTAAGCAACTAATTTAAACACTGTTTACTCTTAACAGTGTCAAAAACATATATGAATTCTTGCTGAGTGTAAAGAAAGCATTTCAGCTTTGAACGATGACTGCAGGATTTGGCTTGAAAGCTATTTTTGGGCCACGGGCACAGCCCAAAGCTGGGGGATGTACGCGGCTCTGCTCCTGGAATGGCGTCAGGGTGGAGGATGACTCAGTCACCCCTGCAACTTCCTTGTTGCTCCAGAAAGGTAGTGATTTATTGCAGGTCTGTGTCAGCAGTAAATAGCCATCCACCCGGCGCTGATTCAGCTGCTCCGAAAGTGGTAGTTAAGGATGTGCATCCCACGTTTGCCTACGCGGTGCCTCCCAGCTCCCTTCCCACCCATCAGCTGCGGAGGGTGTAAACAAACACGTAGCCTTTCCTGCCCTGTACTTCTGAATGCTGGCCAGGCGGCCCGTGTGAGGCTGTGAGCAGACATCCTGTTCTTGCAGATAGATGCATGCTGCGCGCCAGTGTCAAGATTTGGATGGTGTTCCTGTTGTGTCAGGGAAGATTGGCTGTGCAAAGCCTGCGGGGTTTGGTCTTCTGAGGGCGCTGAGGTTGAAGCAATAGTAAATGTGGCAGAATCAGCACATAGTGCTGTTGCTGCTGGGTGAAGAATTGGTCCAAACCCTTCCAGGCCCTGCTTGGCCTTCCTTTGTAGGCAGAACAGGTTGAGCAGGAGCACGGGACCAGAAGAGGCTACAGAGAAGAAGGTGAAATTCACAGGGAATGTTCCTTAAGCGCTATCAGGTTGAGCACTCTTGTTTTTCCGGGGTTTATATTGGTTTGCAGTGCATGAGGAGGAATTTCTTTGCTCCTGTTATGTTTAACAAGAGTAAGACAAGTAGTTGTTTTACTTCTGGCTTTCCCCTCCTGCCTGCCCTCCAAAAGAAACACCAAAGTGTAAAAAAAACACCAGTCTAAACACCTGATTTTGAAATAAAGTACTGTATTTCAGGTATAAGAACGATCCTACTGATGTCAAAGGATTGTGGTGGAGGATAGCATTCTAATGGCAATACCTCCTCTCTTCTCTTCTACCCTGCTTTTCCAAGAGCTACTGCTGTCCTGGGAAAGCACATGAAGAACCCACTTGCTGTTTCTTGCCAGTGGAGTGTAAATACCCTCTTCTTAGTGGAGGGCAAATACCAGGATAATTGTTGTGTTCTTGTATTTTTTTGCCTTAAGCCAAATGCAGAAGAAACAACGCTCTTTTCTGGAGCATTTTTGCAGTGGTATGTACTTTGAAAAGGCACATAACAGGCTGTTGTTGGCCATAATCAGTGTTAGCCACTTTCTGAGACATGGTCTCTCACAAGCAGGAGGTATGTGGTGCTTGTGAGAGGCAGAAGTGGGATGGAATATCCCAGGTGAATTAACCATGACAAGGAAACTATGCCCCAAAAAAATTTGCTGTGGATTTTCTGAAAGTGTAAGATCAGCCCTGCTTTTGATCTCTGTCATGACTCTGAATATCCTCAGGAATAAAAGCCACAAGTAAGAATAGAGGTGGCCCTGAAGACTTCTTGGTTTTGCTTTAATGATTGTTACCTGATGAATTGCACTGTCCTGTTTGCTGATGGATTCTCTTAATAAGTGAATTGGTGACCTCTGTGCTTTTCCAGGGATTCAATTTCCCATTCCTCTCTTCCCTACCTATAATCTATGCTCTCTCTTTACCTGCTGCCAACTCCTGCGACATCTCATGAATGTGCCTGAATTGTGTTTTGTATGGAAACAGTTTTATTGCTTTGAAAATGCTGAGTGTGGTTGGGCGTAAACAAAAAGTAACATGTGAGCTTCGTGATCTGCTGTTTCTGTGCCAATGAAGTCAAACTCCGTGAGTTAGGCTTGGTATCTGTAAGGTCTCTTCCAAGTGCAAGCTGAGCTGAGGTGCTGTCTGTGGCAATGCTGATCTCCATGTCAAGGGGGAAAAAACAGTGTTGGAGGAGACACAGCGACCTTTCTGTATCATCAGTTTGCACGACCGGTTTTATATCTTGATTTGAATGTCAAAGAAGAGATGGAAAACAGAATATGGGAGTGACTTTCACCCTTAAGGTAATGTATGCCTCTTGGTGCTAGGGATTGCAAGCTGGCTTACCCGTCTCTAGTTCATCATTCCTATCTGATCATCAGCCAGCATGTCAGCATGAGCATTTGGTTAGTCACCGGAGGTACTCTAGGACAAAGTTTAAAATTGATGAAGATTACAGCAATCTAAGGTGCTGTGTTCATTGTAGTTACCTGGAAATTTAGTATACCCTTGGTGCCATGTGCAGCTGCCTTTAGTAATTCCCCTGATTTTTATCCTGTTTGCTGCTTTGTTATACGTCTATACCAGAAAGGCTTGGATGGAATGAGTGCCCACAAGGAAAGTTTTAGGGAATATTGGGAAGAAGTATGAAGGAGAACAAGCATGCACCAGAAAATCAGTTTCAGAGCATGCTTTAAGGAGGAAAAAATGTACATGCTTCCAGATATTGCTGGAATAGGAGAAAAATGGCATGGTGGAGTGAATGGTGCACCAGGGTGGGAGCTGGGAGACCACAGCTATTTTTCCCTGAGAGGCTGTGGAGCTGCTGTGACTGGAGTTGGCCATTCAGGCTCTTTGCAGCTGCAATGTTATCTTTGTGGCACATAGCGTGGTAGGACTCTGATCTTGTTCTGTGCCTTGTTATCAGAAAAATAAAAAAGGTCCCTTTTCACAGCTTTGAAATGTTTTCTGGTTTTTTTTTTTTTAATCGTGTGAAATCTGGATTCTTTTACTAAATCCCTTGATGAACTTGAACCTCAGTAGCTTAATTCTGTTCTCATAACAGATTTGCTTTTCAAATACTATTTTTAAGTTCATAGTTACAAAGAAGAGTTATTTCCTGTTGCTGTCTATGACAAGTACTAATGCTCTCAGTTCAGTCCTTGGGCTGGGGTATGCATTGCTATTTCCTGATGGTTTTTGTAGCTGTTCTCTCCCTGCTTCTGTAGGGTGAAGACAGTGCTGATTGATTGCAGGTTTATATTGCTAATAACTATAAACAAGCAATTCTGATTCATTGGTCATGGAAGACAGAAGTACAATCAAAGATAGTGGCTATGTTAATTTGTTTACATATAGGGAAATTATGTAAATATCAGTGCAGATTAGGTTTAGCCCCTGTGGGTGCTTGCATTCAATATCCTGGGACCAAAACTGAGTACTATTGAAGTTACAGAGAATTTTGCTGTTGAGCTTAGTAATTCTAGGATTTAGCTTCTGAATGTTTAGAGGCACAATGATTACTGTTAAATGCCCTAGAAGAAGGATTCTTGTGGCTTTACATTACCATTAAAGCCATAATCACAGATGTGTGAAAGGGCAAAGTAAGCTGAAAACATGTCTTTCAGGCTTTCTGATTGCTCGTTTTAGAAGGTGTAGAGCTCCTCTGTGCATCTGGCTTTCGGTTGTCCCCCAGCCTCAGCTCTCCACCACTCCCCATCCCTTCTTATAGCCCCTATCTACCTTGTACAGACTGGAACCTGTAGGCACCTTGGGTTTAGCATGGACAGAAAGCTAATATTGAAAAAGAAGGTCAGAGTAATTGCTGGCCACTGTGATGCCCAGCAAAAGAGGTATTGTGTGGGCATCGTTAGGGGCTTTCACTTAGCAGTGCTGTGACAGCGGGGTTATCTTAATTAAATTTTTGGGGTAGGAGCAGAGCCTGGGCATGTTGTTTCTGGGTCGTTACCATCAAGAGTTGGTATCAATAAGCTGAGAAATGGTATGGAAAGTGGGAATAGCATATCTTTTCATAAGTGTATTAAACAAGGAGGTGACAAGGTAGAGGACTGGAAATGAAATGTGAAGACCTAAACAGTTGATGGCACAAGCCTGGAAATGTGAGCAGGAGAAAATGAGACAATGACTAACGAAACCAAAAGGTACTTGCTGTTGAAAAGAAAACTGTGTAAGGGCACACACGTGCTTTGCATTACTATCTCGAGGTGTGTGGTCAAGGGGCAGAAATGATCAAACGCTTCCTTCTCCTGTTCTTCATATGGAGTGTATTATGAATATAAGCTTTCTGAGTGAGAGGCTCAGAGCCGGAGCAGTTTTCTGTAGGCTGTGATGCAGGATGCTGGCCTTCATGTTGCTTTTCCTTTTGGAGGTGACAATGCAAGAAATGAGCTTGTCAAAACAACAAGGACAGAGCCTGTCTCTGGCAGCGGGCTGTAACCAGGGGCGGTGGTACTGCATGCTAAAGCTAGGTCTTGGGCTGGTCACCCACTGATGCCAGTGACACCCCAGGTTCTTGTGGGAGGCATGGAGTAGTGCCTGGCTCTTTGTTGTACCCTTTTCTTTTTCATTGTGTGACATACAGTTGACCTGGATTCAGTCAGGAGGTTTGCTGGTTGAATCCTTCTGAGCAATATGACTAGCTGCAGGCAAGGGAGAAGAGGAAGGAAAGAATTTTGTTTCCAGTTTGGGTTTTTCTAGGACTCTGAAACATTAAAGATCAGTCAGAAAGGTTGTAAATATTCCAGTTGTGAACTGCAGTGATTTTGCTTAATGCACTTCACTGATTCTTCCTGTTGTCTTTTCCAGGTGAAAATGTTAATATTCCACTTAGGAGCAGTATTTCTTCTGATCTCTGGCTACACTGATTGTTTGTTCCCCAAACCTTCTCTCTTTCTACCACAAACAACGTAGATAACTTTTTTTTTATGGCAAAATAATCATCACTTATGTTAGTTCCTTGATTTTCAGCAATGCTGGTTTGTACTCGGGTATTTGAAATTGCAAGACAGACAAATAGACAAGTGCACAAAAGGCAAAGCAACAGCAGCAAGAAAAAAAGATATTTTATTTTATTAAAATAAATTTCTCCATGGTATCTTACCTATAGCTAATTCGGAGTGTGTCTTTTTGGAGGAACTAAGGATAAGGATGAAGTTTCATGAAATAGTCTTCGCTTGTTGAACCTGGGATGGAGCTTGATGGAAGAAACCATAGGCTCCACATGACACTGATATACTGTTGGCAAGAGGGTGCGGTGGCTGGTCCTGCAAATGCTGGCTTTGGGAATACATTGACTCTCAGGATTTTAGTACCTTTACTGGTCAATGGTCCTTCTAACATGACTATTTTGTAGGATCAAGGTTTGTTTGCATGTCTGTTTTATGTCTACCACCCTTACTATGCTGTGTTGTGCAGCAGACCTGCAAAACGCAAAGCAGAGTGAATTTCCACAGAGTTTGATGTTGCCACTTGTGTTGGCACAGTGTATTTGACAATGTATTTTGCAGGACACCAAACAACAGGAGCTATCTTGTAGGCCAGCAGATGTAATGGAGGTAAGGCACTGCGCCTGCTGCAGTAGGACCTCGTATCCAAGACTGTCAAGTGCTTTAATGCTGGTTTTGAGTGGGAAAGTTCATGTGGGTAGTATCTGCAAAGTAATAAGCAACCTAAAAGTTGCATCATGGGTGTCTCTTCTTTATTGGCTTAACATTTTAAAGAGTTTCTAAATATATAAAATGTTAAAAGTTTAAACTGTGAAAACCTTGTTCCTTGGTTAACTTTACTTGTAACTCAAAATGATTTCTTTATTATGGAGCTTTCTCTCACCAGCACTAACACCATTTCCTGTTTCAGTTTGCTTTTCTTAAATTTGCCCTTGCCACATTACTAATTGTGTTATGTCGGTGCAAGGAAACTCCGGATGAGATCAGGTGTCATTCTGGAAGCACAGTCATGACTTTTGGCAAAGAGGTTGGCTTCCCTAAAGCTTATAAGGTAGAGAGGAGCAACCAAGGATGAGTGGGGAACAGGGACGTGGGCAGGAGAGCCTGATAGACAATCCTGTGCTGAGATGGTTGATCCATGCTGACTTGCCATGTTGCGTTTAGTACAACTTTTAGTTACACGTTGAATCAAAGAGGAAAAAGTGATCCCTGTACTCGGGTTGGGATAGGAGAGCGTTACAGGATCGTTTCACTGTGTACTTGACCTGTATTCCTACACACTTTCCCAGGTATCTGCTTTTGGTTTCTGTTGGGTGCAGGATGAAATGGACCTTTAGTCTGACCTAATGTAGTTGTTCAGAATAATTCTGTGTTGTTGGCTCATCAGAAGTCAGCAAGGCTTGCGTGGGCACGGGTGTCTGTAGAATGGCTTGGGGGACTGGGACATTCGACTGCAGGCTTCCTGTAGAAGGAATTGCCTCTTTGTTTCTGTACATCCTCAGCTGAGCTTGTTGGATAGCAGCCGTTCTGGAAAGCAGAGGAATATTGCTGTCAGACTAAAATGAAAAAAAAAAAAAAAAAAAGGCCCATTTCTGCCATGTATATAAGAGCAGAGGGCCAGAAAGGTGAAGCCTTCTTTTGCCTATGCTGTGTTACTTATCCTTTGGTTTCCTGTACATGAAATGGTATAAAAATGCAGGTGACCTCTATGCAGCACATGGGGATGAATGAATAAAAGCTCAGTGAAATTGCAAAGTATTCTCCCTGTTCATAAAAAGGAACAACTGTTCTGTTGGGCAACCCACCTTCCACTGCTTTTACAGAGTTTTCTCGTCTTCCTCAGATGAGTGCTAAAAGAAATGTTGGTATGTTTGCAGTCTCTGAGGAATGATGGATTATCATCTGTTAAGGGACTGACTGTCTAATTGAAACAGTGCATTTTGAGCACTATATGAGTGCACTTGCCCCGTGCATGTTGTTACTCAGTGACTATGGTTTATGAATGCTTGCTAGCGAGAAAACTCATTTTCATGTTTATACACTTAATGATTTGTTTTGGTAAACCCCCTTATTTTTAGTCTCTCTTAAGCCAGTAGAAAAATTAAGTTACTTTTAGGGTTGGTCACTTTTTTTTAAGATTGTACTTTTTCCCCCTGAAGCCTGCAAGTGGCATTTTTCCCCATGTTTCCTGCCTCCTCACCTTACGCACAGCCAATCAGAATACTATTTTTTTTCTCCAAATTTAACTTTTACAGTAAATTAGCAATGTATTCTGTTCTGCATTAGATTCCTCCCTTAGCTGAGGACAGCATACAGTGACAGAAATGATTAGCTGGCAGTTTCTTTAGGCATAAAGGATTTGCAATGTCCAGCCAGCTGAAATGCCTCTGTTCTTTAAGAAGAATGAGAGCACTGCAGCCTGTGACTGTATGCCATCCTTCAAAGTCCCCTCCTCAGTTTTAATTACCACTAAACCTGGCTGTGGTTTGCTTTCAGTTTATATGACAAAAATATATGTAGGATTTGCGGATTCTGAGTCATGCCTTTGTGCTGCGTATGCAGTTGAACAAGTGTGAGTCTAGTGCATGGTTAGAGCTCTGCTGTTTCTTTTCTGTGTTTTTGTCTTTCAAACAGGTTCACATCAGGTTTTTTATGAGTGAGTGCTTTGTAAGCTAAGTAGAAAGTATTTGTATTAATTTGATATGAACACAAGCAAAAACACAGAAGATAAATGCAAACATTTAAGAGAATACCTATGCTAAAGGTTCTGCTTATGTGAATTCTGTTTTAAGTGAATTGAAAGCACTAGTTATTTTATATGTATATAATATGTTTGTGTGTACATGTATTTTTTTAATCACAGAAACTACTGCATATCACTTCGTAGTGATACAAAATGGTGTTTGACTGGGTATCAAAGTCAGCCGTGGATGGCCATCTGCTGTGCACCAAACCATGCAGGTTTGTGGTTGCAGATGCCCATCTGCAGCTCCCACCCGTTTCTGCTGCTCACCCGTTACCACGGGACTGTGCAAAATCCCGTGGGTAACATGACTTGCACAAAACACTGATTGCTGCGATACCCATTTCACTCTTAACGCCACTTAGTCACGGTATCTGCTGACGCAAAAGAAATTATATACTCTGTGTAGCTGTGAGAGCAGTAATAATATAAATGCACATGCTTCTGAAAAGTAACTCTAATCAAAGGCGCAAGTGTCCATAGCATAAGGCATACATGATAACTGAAGGTATATTTGCAATTTCAATAATTATGTTATTGTAACTTAAATAAGAACAGTGCGTATGAAGATACAGTAGGGTAGATTGCAGTGCAGGCCAGCTGCCCAAATAAGCACCTAGTGTCCCCTGATGTCCCTGAGATTAGTGTCCGTGACAAGCAGAGCCACTAGCTAGGATTCCAGGTTTGGTACCTTCTGCGCGTTCTGAGTTAATTAATGATGTATGTGTGAATTGAATTGGATCGCAACGATTATTGTGGTGTCTGCGCTTAAGGAAGCACATACAGGTATGTGAAGATTTCTGGAGAAGCAGGTGTGTATAGCTCTGAGAGACCATGGCAGCACTAAGCGCCAGGCTTAGATTAGGTTTCTGCTGGCTCCTTTTGCTTTGCCTTGTGCATCAAAGACTCCCTTGCCCTTAACTTTC
>VZTL01025591.1:732-34899 GCA_013400535.1 Scopus umbretta
GTAATTAGCAGCAACAGTCTTGAAAGCGTACGTTACATTATAAAGATATGTACTCCATCATAAAGCCAGCTAGCTTGTCTATGGTTGTCTTACCGTAGTTGCTGGGAGCTGTAGACATTATGTCTTCCAGTGCCGAGAGCTCATCACTTACCGCTTATTTATACAGACAGCACTTGTATGGGTGGATGTATATTCTAAGAACACCGTCAGCTGCTGTCCTTCACTGAAAATTTGCACCCATGCTATTCAGCATGATTGATTTGAATCTGTGCTTGTACTTTGGAAACAGTATGTGTTCTATAAGTAAGACTTAACTGTGGTGATGCAGGTTCAAATTAGTAATTAATACGTGACCTTATTGGAACTTTACTGTCTAGCTGCCCAAAATGGCTATCTGAAATTTTGAAAAACACATCCTCGAAGGAGAGAATTCATCTCGCCATCTGAAATGGAGGTGTCTAGTCTAGGCTACTTGGCCTGTGGTTTGTCTCTGCTCTGTTGTCAAGGGAGATGCATCTCCACAGAGTGATTTGTCCTGTCCTAAGAGATGTGTCTCTGGCCATCAGGAATGATCATCCTCTGAAGATGTTAATCTCTTTCTATTCACTGCAGGAGGAATTCAGATAACTAGATGAATCCTGCATATACTGTGGATCCAGCTGCGCATAGCTGACTGACTGGCTGACAGCGGTTTCCACTTAGCTAGGTTTTCTGCTTTTATTAAGAAAAACTTGAGGTCTCTGTTAGCAAATAATCCTGGATGTTAATAGTACTTCAAAACTCCTACTTTCAAAACCAGAGGAGCCTAGTTAAGTATTAATATTAAGTACGGCAAAACAATGCTCTGTGTTTTTCTTTTGTTATAGTCTATGCATGATGAATTTATGACTTAAAAACTCTTCTAAAAATATCTGAAATTATGCTGATACATCATATCAAGTGCAACGGTACGTTTCAACCAGCTTTTTGCTTTCTTGTTCAGTCAGCCTGCTTTTGTTTGAATATAGCTTTTCTGTAAATCTGGTTAGCAGAGCAAAGACCTTATTTACTACAGCATGCTTAACTTTCAGCTCTTAAAGGAGTAATACATTATATCTTCACTTCTCATAAAATGTAACGAAGGCAACCAGAAGTCAGTTGTGTAAGACACGAATAATTTCATGAAAAAGCTGCCACTGGCTATATTTCACATCTATGTAGCTTATAAAACAAACCAAATGATTACCATCAATTATAATACCATGATTTGACAACTCTGCAATTAATTTCCTACTCTTAAATAACTGCTGTTGCACTGTGCCAAAGAAAATGCCATGCATTAACTGACTCATCACCAGAGCCTGTGATAGATAGTTCAGATGGTAATTTGATTATTCATCTGCCAGAAAGTAAGTGCTTTATTATGAAAAACTACTCATTTTGCTCTTCTGGAAGAATGGTAAAAGTATCTCTCAAAATAATCCCTACAGTAATATACAGTTATTTTGAAGCATTATTTTATTTGTTAAGATTTGTGGAGTAGAGTTGCATGCTAGATAGTTCACAGATATGGGTCAAGCTGATGAAGGATGGGGCACCACAAAACCTGTGCATTTCTTCCATGTAAAAATGCTCCGACATAAAAAGGATAGAAAGATTCTGCTTTGTCTACCAGAAAGTCTGCAAACTTTACTATACATCTTGAAAAAGTACTCCATATACAAGACTAAAATACTTATCCAGCAAAAGTAATGGGCTATCCTGCAATATGTATCAGGATCATTAAATTATGGTCTTTTCTGGGACAGTTACAGACATGTATTTAAAATACAAAGCAAGTACCAATTGTACCAGGGTTTACTTGTGGAGTTAACTTTATTTCTTGAGCACAGACTTCTGTGGAGCCATCTCTAAAATTAAGTATCACCTTATTTTTACATGAATCAAAGGCAGAATTGTACTCAATGTAAAGTGTTACACACCAGTGAGTAGCAAAAGTAGCACTTTTATAAGAACTTGACACACTTCCAGTATTACTTTGTGGTTAATCTTGTATTTGCATTTACTAGGGATATAAAGGACCCATCAAAAGGTACTTGATTACTTTGTAAGTAGTGCATATGAGAATATAGGGTGTCTACGCACACAATAAATACAACAGTTTCATTTTTAGATACGAGTCACACAATTTGCAGTGCATGGGGAAAAAAAAAAAAGTAATTCCCTGATTTTCAGAATGGACAAAGGGAAACAATTTTTATGAGTACAAATTGGTTTGCAAATACCTTCAGACAGAAATGGAAAGCGAGTAATTCATACTGGTTCATTTGTAACTCCAAATACGTTGACATACCTCTCCAGAGAAAGCCTGTCCATTGAGTAGGTGCTCTGATCCCTGGCTGTCTTCGCTTCCAAAGTGTAACCGGATTTCCTCTAAGCGGTGACTATATGTCATCGGTCCTCCAGAGATGTTGACCAAATGCTCTTTGTCTAATCGTAGGGATACATGTCTCCCTGTATTATACATCGTCCCACTGACCTAAATGAAATCGGGGTAAAAAAAAAAAAAAAAAAGGAATTTTAAAAAAATAATTTGTAAATCCTAGAAACTAGTTATATGTACTTCAAGGTTTTGCTCTTTACATACCTTCATTTACATGCAGCAATACATCTTATTGTTGTGAGATGAAATATACAACCTCAGGTCATACTTCAACTTCTGCTTTGAATCTTATACTGTAAATTCAAATATTTTGCTAAATCCATATGTACATATTTTAGCCAGGGGCACATGGTTAACACAGTGAATAGGATTATTATACTTCTAAATAAGTAGGCTTTTAGAATATTTTTTATGCAACGTCTGAATAATGGCTTCATTACAAAATTTCTGCACTGAAAATGGGAACATTTCAGCTGACATAAATTATTTAAGTACACTTGAACAAATCTGAAATGTAACTCATTTTTTCCTTCTTTTAATATTTATAACGAAGTTATCCAAAAGTAAAGGTGCTGCAAAAAGGAGAGATATAATTATTCATAACTAGGAAGCCCTACTCCTACTGGAGTTGCAGGTAAAAACTGTCATTGTCCTCCTCTGCAAGTCTCTTTGTTTTGTTATGAATATTTTATGTTTACAATTGCCAAGTATTTTAGCCATAGCAGTACAGAATTAATTACAATTTGATCATATATCTCTAGTTCCTAGTACAGTTCAAATAGCTCTAATGCTCTTCAGGATTCATCTTTATCTTTAAAAAGGCTGGATGTTGTGCTTCATTTGCAAACTGATTTACAGCTGCTGCAATGAAAAATAAAATGATAGTGGAAATTTTTCATATGGAATATAATTCTGTCATAATTTCCACTGTCATAGGAAAAGTTCCTATAGCAAGTGGTTCCTTAAGTTATGCCATTAGAAAGTGAAATATGCCAGTTTGAGTTAAAGAAGAATTGTGATTTATTAAAAACATTCTGTATGGATACAAATGGTACACTTGAGTAACATTCATTTACTTTAAGAAGAGGAAATGTAGCAATAATATGCTTTGTTGCACTTTAAAATTAAAGACATGACTGTTATGTATTATATCCTATACTACATCAGTACTATAGTAATTAACATTGCTGCAGTGTCATTTTATCTGTAATACTAATTACTGAGTTTAAATGACCTGTTTTCTTGCACGGTATGTTGTAAAAAGTTACGCTGAACAGACTGTGCAATAGAGCTAAATGGATGAGATTAAACAGCATTTGATTGTTGTGGTTTTTAAACTTTGATACAGATGTTCTATTTTTTGTGTTTATTCCAATTCAAAATAAGCAGTAATAAATTTCTTATGGAAAGTAATAAACACAAATATTCCTATTCATTGCAACTAAAACACAATGATCTTATTTATAAATGCTCCTTAGTTTTTCTGCTTGACTTTGCATGCATAATAATTAAATACCAAGTTTAGTTTAATAGGTGGAAGAAGGTCAGTTTATTGAATTCAGTTTCAGTACACTGCATATGAATGACATAAAGTTGCTAATCGTAAGTAACAAACGTAGTTTAAAAACAAATAGGGGGAAATGGTTTAAAGCATCTTATTCACATTTGGAAACTCACGCTTCACTGAACACTCAGTTAAATTTAGCAACTACGCAAAATATTCAGAACCCATTTTCTCACTTAAATTGGTACAAAACTCAAATTAGGTTACCATTATTTTCTCTCTCAAGGTAAAAGTGACCCAAATAACCCCTAATATGAGTCAAATAACTCTCTTTAGAGCTGAGAGGGGAAATGATAAGAGGCAAATTCATGAACAGGAGTAACATTTGTCTTTCTCATTTCCCCCCTCATAAAAATGCAGTGCTTGTAATGAGGTTGTATTGACTGTTTTAAAACAGAATTTCCCTACGTAGCTGCAGATAAAGAATACCAGTAATGCAATGAAGTATCTGTCATGCCTCATTTCTGACCTGCAGGGAGGGAGGAACATTTGAAGTGAGACTATAAAAATCTCCTTCATGGGCACAGAGACTTGTCACCAGGAAGGACAAAATCCAAGATCTTCAATATAAAAAAATGCATAGTCCAACATTGTCAAAGTTAATGATCATACCACATTCTTAGTTGACCCCATTTTCCTCATATATTAAGAAACGTTTCCAAACAGGTAATTTTGCCTATGGCAAAATCCCCAAGTATAACAGAGCATGTTGATGGGCTTCAACCTTAATTGTGGAATAGTTCAACTTTGGTAGATTTTAATTAAATTATGAACATATTCCTGATGTAGTTATTTTCTATTTAATCTCATTCATTTTAATTCTTGCTTCACAGAGCGTTGTGCACATAATTCCCCAGCAGCATTATTCTCTCTCTTTATCTTGATGCAAGACAGCCACACAGGCACACACTGCTAATATATTCTATACTACGTTTGTAAGTAAGATCTGAATACTCATGTGGTATCTGTGTATAACTTGCTGGTCCTGTGATCACAAAAAATTCCCAATTCTGCTTTTTGAAAGGTGGAACACAAGAGAAGTCAATAAAAATGCATACCTAATAAACACAAACTCTTTGATGCATGTTTATCTTGAAAGTCTACAGACCTTTATGACAGGAAAAAAAACCCCCAAACAATCCCAAAACTTATTTTTCTAATGATGTTCTTTAACCCTGCATTTGTGGAAGCATTTTTGTTGTGTCCTAGTTAACCGTAGATCTTGTTCACCTTGTTTTTTCTTCCACAACTGGTCCTGAACTAAATATTTTTCAGAAGTTCCTATGTAGCCTACACCTTTACATTACAGACCATGTTAAAATAGCCTTCAAAACCCTGTGCAGAAGTGACAGAAAAAGAAGCCTGTTTCAGCATGAAGCCATGCTTGAAATGTAAGCAGGGAATGCAAGAGAAAAGGAGAAGGAGCTGAGATGGATTCTTTGCCTTCCAGTCCCATGCTACGTTAGCAGTTCGCTGTCACCTTTCTTCAAGGGGTAGCGCAGGCTCTCTGCTTCCTAAGGGCCCTTTGCAAAATAGCAAAAGAATGCATCCTGGATTTATTCAGGTAAGAGTGGTCTGAAGATTAGTTCCAAGAACGTTTTTAAACTTGTATCAGTACCTGCCAGTGGAGCAGCACTGAATGTGCGGAAGCAAGAAAATCAATTATGTATGGCTGCCTGCTGTGGTGTCCTTGGATCTTATCTGCAATATTAGATGTTCCTTTCTTTAGAATGAAAATAGATACAGTCCAAGGAAGGCCTCGTGCTGTGTAGGGAAGCAATCACCAAGGACTGAAGAGTGTTTTGAAGGTGTTGTAGTGCCCTGGTTTTACATCCAGCAATAAGTTTCTATTACCTGCCACCTGGCTTGCGTATTTTCCTCTTGGAGTCCTATACTCCAGTGGAACATGCAAGCAGTTCTGCAAGCTTGAGGAGTGGTGGGCTTTTCTCCCCCATTAGCAGCACCTGAACTACTAATGCCACATACTCTGTCATCACTTTTGGTTTCTGCCATTCCATATCCATGTAGCAACAGCAGTGGGTGGCCTAGTGAGTGCAGCATGGATCCTGAGGAACCTGTAATGCGCCATTGGTTTTCTGCTCAGCTCCTCTTCCTAGCAGGTTCATGGAGGCACAAGTGCTCCACGGAAACATTAAAACATTAACACTAATATGAAACTGTTCCTAGTATCTGCCATCTAGGGGTCTGAAAGCGCTTAAAAAATGTGAAAGTAAATCTGTAATTGTCTTTTGTCTCAATGGAGTAAGTCAACGTTAATGCCAGGTTGTTTTATTTTCTTCCCAACACTTAGGCAGGATCTTCCTCGGCAAAATTTCACCCTGTGGCTCAGGTCACCTGAACTTGAGTTTCTATGTGCAGTGATAAACTGAATCGTGTTTTTCTGAGTTGCTCAAGCAAGTTCCTTTCTTTTAATGTTTTTTGATTGTTGTTCATAGTATCTTGACCAGACTATATTCTGTGATAGAAAGTGTTGTCCTCATTGATTGAAATTGATTGTACTGTAATAAGTACCTTGTATCTCTCTTTTGCAAAGCAGAGACTGCTTCAGGGTTTGAAAACAGAGTTTACATAGAATTCAGGGCAAGTCTGTGATTTGAAATCTGACTTTAGGGATAGTGACGAAGCATTGCACCAAACTGGAATTTCAAATGTAACCTTCTAAGGCACACCGAGTTCTCTGCAGCAGAATTACGTTGCCTTATTTCAAAGCAATGGCTATACAAGAACATTTCTTTTCGTAATGTTGTGCTTGTGGCATCCAGTTAGTTTTAGAAGCAGTTTTATGCTGCTGTCTTGATTTTCTAGCTAATGTTAGAGGGGACACAAGCTGGAAAACAAAATTATTTTACAGAGTTATTCTTCTAAAAAAGGGTTAAAAAAGATTAAAGGTTAAAAAAGGTTAAAACTTGTGTTTTAAAGTCTTCTCTTAGAGGAGATTAATATAATTAAATAGGATACAATTGTTCTATAGATTTTCCAAACTTCCCAGAAGTCTATCCTTGTCCTGCAATATTCTCTGTATATGTACGTATGTAGATGCATGCACGCATATATGAATTTTTCAGTTGTTTTTAAACAATTGTTTCTACAGAGCATTCAGTTCTATTTAAGTGCATTTGATGAATATTTGTACATTCGAATAGTTATTTTTTATAACACTTTTCCCCTGCCTTCATCTTTACGCTTAATCATTGTATGCAACAGTATGTAAAGAAATTGTGGAAACGCTGCTAGGATAACATCATTTTCAAAATCATGTTTGCAATAAACAGCATGCTTCTTGACCTTGTAAATCATGATCTTCCACAGATTTGCCTATAAATGTCTTGGGGCCTTAGACGTAGATCCATATTAAAAGTATTTCATGCTTTGTTTCTGAGGGCAATTTTAAGGCAAATTCCAGCTATGTTTCCTGCAAGATTTCCTTGCTGCCAGCAGAGAGCACTGTTGACCCATCCCATATAGCTTTCACCTATATACCACTGGGACTTCCACAGCCAGGAAGAAAATTAAAACTAATCTTTTTTGTGTGACACGACTGTAATCCATGGCTTTAGTTTCTGAAGTGGTGGTTGCAGCTGGAGGACAGAATTGTGGGGTCTGTTGTACCAGTCAAGCAGGTTTCTAGTCTACAGCTGAGCCTTTGAAGGATGCAGGCTCAGCAGGTTGCTTGAAGGCCATCAGATAAGCAAAATATCCAGAGTGCCTTTTCTGGCAAGAATCCAATAGATCTTATGCTGTGTTTTTTTTTGGGGGGGAAAAAAAAAAAAAAAAAAAGTGGAGGTGGGAATTAAAGATAAGGAAACACCAGAGTTTTGATACAGTGACACTTACTGGGAGGAAGCTGCAATATAATTGCCGAGCTTTGAAGAACAACAGGCATCATCATCAATATTTGATTAAAAGAGGTCTGCATGAAAAATGTAAAATGTAAGAGAGAAGTGTAAAGATTAAAATAATCTTTTTATCTTCTTAGTTGAAAAATTTTAAAAAGGAAATTATGTTAATGAGTCCAATTAACCCATTTACCTGCCTAATGTAATGCCACGTATCAGCATATGGCACAACAGACTTTTTTTGGTTTTTAAAGCACCATTTTCAGCAAGAATCTTTCCCATTCGCTGCTCTGCAGTTTTACCTGTTTACTTCCCTTAAGTGACTGATCTGTAAAAAACTTGGAGCAAACCTCATAAATTAAATATTCAGGCTTACTGGCTAATGAGCGCAATATGTCAATTTTCAGTGATCAAAACAATGTGCTTCAATAATGTATATACCATTCTGAAACAAAATTATAATTTTAATGGAGGACCCGCAGGGTCATGGTTAGTCTGAGATAATTATATGCCACAGGATGTGAATGAATGAAACTGCTCCTGGACATTGGTAATACCCCATAGAGTCTATATGCCACATGCTGTCTTTTGGGGATAATAAAGTGCTTTATTGTATTTCCACTATTCCATGAATGCAATGATTTTTGCTTGTTAGTAACTATGAAGCCAAAAGCAGATGCAGCCAAATTTATGGCACCTAGCATTAGTAATTGTTGTGCGTGTTGATGCTAGCCTTAATCTAAACTATTCCAACTTCATTTAAACCATATGTAGCAGGTGAATTTCATCCCAGATCTTTCACTGGATTTCTAAAATTAAAATCAAATTATTGAAATAGGCAAGCAGAAAAACTAGCTTCTGTGTCTGGACAAGGGATCTGCGTCCACCAATGATGGCTGAAGGCCTGAGGGATGAGTAAGGATTTTAAGTGGGGGATATATCTTGATGCTGACAGCTTCCTGCATGGAGGGATCCATTACAGGCTGCTTGGGGTCAAAAAAGAAATAATGAAGCATGTTTTGCTGTAGGAAAACAGACTGGATCTCAATGTTCACCATCTTCTGCTGTGTAGTATCTTGAAACCTGCAGCCTGAAAATTTTCAGGCAAACTGAAGCCATGGAAGAGGAATGTGTGAAAACAAGTTATGCTGTAATGTGACCTTACGAGACTTCTTTGCATGCATCAAGAATTGTGCAGCACACAGTGACCTGGCAGATAAGGCAACAGTAATCACAGGCCTCTTCAGCCAGGTAAAATGGTGTAGGGATTATGTCAAGTTCCAAGTTTTTTATGTCCGTATGTAGAATGGGGCACAGTCTCCGTGCTCAGACAACTGTCAGGGGTTTTTTGAACGAATACTATTAGTGCTTCAACAGCAGACACTGATGTGTCTTTACTGTGGTAGATTCTGGAGTGACTTTGGTTTATTAGCAGAAAATTCAAGTTCGTTTTGAAGTGCGATGTGCGTGTGTCATGCTCTAGTGTTTAAAAAGGGTATTTTGGGGCGTTCTAAGCTAGACAATACTGTATGACTGCAGAACTAGACTCAGCAATTCATGATCCTGTGTTTCTATAGCCACCTTTTTACCCCTGATGACAAGTCTCACACTGTTCTGTGGCAGTTACAAGCATTACATGAAAGAGGAAAAAATTACATTTGCGTGCTCCTTTTAGTTCGTTAACCTTAGTTTAGAATTAGGCTAAGTCAATAAGTAATTGCGAGAATAGCTGGGGCTTGGAGAACTCATTACCCTAATTTAGCAACCTGTAATGAGATTTTAGTTTGAAAAATCTGCATTAAGATCTGTGTTAAGGATAAATTTTGTCTCTGATAAAGGGATGCCAAAAGAACTGCCATTTTAAAATCTGAAGGCTTACATAAATTTTCAAAAGGTTGTAAAAGGTACAGCCTTTGTGAGAAATCCAGATAAACAAAAATTGCTCTTTCCATTTTTTGATGTGGGTTTAAAATGGAGAATTGAATATGTTAAAATCCTGAGGTTCTAATTGAGTCCTTTTTTTTGAGTGCTATTGAGATGCACTGACCTTTGGTAGCTGCCTGGACTCCAGAGCTCTTCTTTCAGAGCGCTCTTTGGCTGAAATGCCAGAGGTTTTCCAATGGAATCCAGATCAGATGGAAATTTATAGGACATGTATTGAAATAAGTGTGTTTCACTTTCCTTATGTTTTCCATATAGCAAGACAGACTTTAGGCATTAGATGCTTAATATCTCATTTGGTCAACTGCATATTAATAAATGTATTCAGACTTTCTAATATATTTATTTTGCTTGTACATCTTCTTCAGTACTTTCGTTCCTAATGCAACTTTTAAAAGAAATTTCCCTGCTGAACAGATGAGATCTAGCTAGTTGATTGATTTAAATTCTTTTTTTGAAACTGTTGATGTATCTTCTACCTTACTATTTGTATATAACATTAACAAAAAGGCTGTGCTAAATTAATCTGGGAAGTATCTTTCAAACTAAGTGGTCAAATAACACTGTAGTGTTGTGTTGATCATCAATACCCTCACTGCTTTATTTACCTGCATCTATGTATCTTTATATGTATATACACACATCTCTCTGTATGTGTATATCTCTATATACATATATACAGAAATAAAATATTTTCTTTTTTACTGACTTCTGTGAATAAAAAGAGGAAGAAAAATGTCTGTCCTCATACACAGGCCTAGATTAATAAATTGGCAAAACCATCTTGCTGTTGTGCATCCAGAGCATTAGATTGCTGTCTGAATGACTGAGAAGCATACAGCTTTCTGAGGAAAAGAATGCGCATTCACAGTTCATCTGTTTTACACCACAATCAAAACATACTATTATTAAGGTTAATGACACAATCTTACCAGAGCCAGAAACCCCCATTTGTTTTAGTTCTTTATTTCTCTAATTCTTTTGCTGCCAGGAAGTTCTAAATTTCTATGCCTATTAAGTTTTCATAAACCCTCTAAAGTAATGAAATGACTGCTGCTGCTTTTTGAAATCCTCTGACCAGGCTAGCCATGAGGTTCCAAGACGATGCAATGTACTGAACCCTGTTTAAGGGAAACTGCAGTGTCCATGTTGTGGTGTAGCCAGAGAAGCATGGTAATGCTTTACTGAAATTATAAGTCAGTCGAAATGAAAAGAAGAATCTATAAAGCTCAGCTTTTTAGCCATGAAAGGGACAAAAGTTTTATCAGCTTTTTTAGCAGAACTGTAACAAGTTTCTGAAAGCAGTATATTTCACAGTATCAAGCTGCTTCCCAAATCACTGCCAAGGAGAAAATGCATAGTTACTGCAAAATAATTTCTTGAGCCCTGTGTCTCTGGAGGTAAACTAGTATTTAGATAACTTGAAATTTGACCTCAATAAAATTCATTATGTGTCAAAGCAAATCCTTCGTGGCATGCAAAAATCATGAGCTATTCTGCCTGGTAGCATATTTCACTGGGGATTTTTTGAGCAGCAGAAGAGAGCTGTTTTGTCCTGGCCTGCTTTTTCTAGTTCTTTAAAGAAGGTGAATAAATTAGCCTTTCCAGTTACAAATATTGCTGTTCCTGTTTAACAGAGGACTGTTTTACTCTTCTCATTTTATCTGCCTCAAAAGCATTTGCGTACCTTTGTATGTTGAGAAAACCATGGAACTGCAGTAGAGGTAGAAATCAAAGAAAAACAAACAAACAAATCCTGTCCTGAACTTATCTTTGCTTTTCCTGACATTTCACTCTATTCCAAAATTCTTCATTTTTTTTTTCCTGACAATGCACTTTAAAAAAACCCACCCACTTTTTTTTTTAAATAGAGCTCCTTAAAGCAAATAATTATCAATTCTAGCTTGTATTGGGTTTGCGTGGGAAGGTTTTGGTAGCAGCGGGGCTACAGGGGTGGCTTCTGTGAGAAGCTGCTAGGAGCTTCCCCTACGTCCCATAGAGCCAATGCCAGCNGAAGAAAGGAGGGGTGGAGGAAAGGTGTTTTAAGATTTGGTTTTAATTTCTCATTACCCTACTCAGTTTTAATTGGTAATAAATTAAAGTGATTTTCCTGAAGTCGAGTCTGTTCTGCCCATGTCGGTAACTGGTGAATGATCTCTGCATGTCCTTATCTAACCCAGGAGCTTTTAATTGTATTTTCCCTCCCCTGTCCAGCTGAGGAGGCGAGTGGTAGAGTGGCTCTGGTGGGCACTTGGTGTCCAGCCAGGGTCACCCCACCACATAACTTAACTGGAAGAGTCTTCTCTGCATTCTAATATGCCTCTAATTCAAATGTGTCTGAGAGTCAGTGTGCTAGTGGGATGGAAGATTGGGAAATCTGGACTACAGCATGAACTTGAGCTCCAGGCTAAACAACAGCACAGAGGCAGCCCTCGCCTCCTCTGACATTTCCAGACTTGGCGTTACGTGTGTACGTTGTCATTCCAGTATCGGATGTATGTACAAAACTCTTTTAGTCAGAAAGTTTCCTAAGAATTTACTTATGAGCACTATTCTGCTAAAACTTGGTCAAGAGATTTTGTGTTTATTCTGTTGTTGTTTTGGTTTGGTGTTTTCCCATTCCACATTACCTGCTGTGCATGGCTATGGGGGAAGAACTGTTCCTTTGTTCGGTATTCTAATCTTCTGTACGGCTCCATGTACACTGCAGTTGTGTAAATTAGTATTTTTACAGGTAATCAAACTGACACGAAGCTCAGAATACCAAGAACCATTTTTTCCCTTACATCATTCCCAAGCATTTTTTATTCCATGCAGAGTGAAAGACACTTTTCTGCTAGCTCGAATCATAACGAAATGGTGAGAAACTATTCTGAAAAAGGCTATTAGAAAACCAGTTTTTCTAATGTGCCAATTTACAATCAGTTTCCCTCTGTTTTTCTTGGTCACTGTGCTTACCAAAATACAGATTTATCTAGCATTGCAGAAGAGTCCATAAGGAAAAGAGAAAGGGCTTATGGGATAAAGCTAGCTAGGAATCAGCATACGACTAAATGCTTTTCCAATTGGGATACAATTTTAGACTAGATAGGATCTTAGCTTTCCAGACATGAAGGACAAGTTCCTTTTTAAGGAGTGTTTTATCATATATGTTCTAAACAGTTTCAAGAATGTTTAATCTGCTGAAATAACAATTATTATCTTCCCAGGAAGAATGTTTTAAAAATAATAGTTTATATGCAGTTATGGATCAGCATTCCATTTATTAGTAATTGCTTTTCCTCCTGTTTTTCATACCTTTTTCCTTCTCTGTAGCATGCAAACCGGAGGCTGAATGCTCCCAAATGCCTCTGAAGTGGTACCTTTCCCAACTCTGGGTGTTTGCACGTGCACTTGTGTGTTCATATTCCTATTTGTGATGAATTATAGCTGAGAAGTTGAAAGATGCCGAATATCTTATTTAAAATGTAAAGACAGCCTTGCTCTCTTTATCCTAGATGAAGACAAGTTTTAGTTCATTCTCACACTCAGGTTTGTTGTTCTCACCTGCAGTAGAAGAAAATAACTTTAAATGTGCTTCTGTTCTTCCTACTTAGATAGGACTTAGGCAGAAGTTGAACTGAAGCATTCAAAAATTAACTTTTGCTCATCAGAATAAGTACTTCTTACAAGGCATTTATGAAAATTTCAGCACACTTGGTATTTTTTACCATTTTAAATGCACAGCTTCTGAATAATGGGTCTGCCCCTGAGCTACTGAAATCTGTGAGCAGTACCGGAGTCTGTTATGTAATCAGTGACGGAGATAGTCTAAAGTAAAGATAGGAAATGCTTCCAGGTCTTCGCTTACAGAAAAATATCTGCTCCCTGATGTAATTGAAAGATTTGTAAGTCTATTGTGGCTTATGTCTCATTATTTTCATACCAACTATTTCCAAAGTCTAGATGATGCCTAATAAACAGGTCCTTTAATCATCTTTAAAATGACAAACCTGTTGATAAATTGAATTTTCTCCAACCAGATATTGCTATATTGATTTTAGTACTCCGTTTTTTAATAAGCAGAGACTGTTCAGAATTGCTTGCTATGAGTCTCGAAAGTAGGGCATCAACTGACTTGGCAAATGGCTGAATTTATAAGGGAAGTTTTTGCTAGAACTCTAATCCATTATCCTTCTATTGTTGACATTCATTTGCAATAAGGACACTGGGCCAAATCTGCTGCATATAAAAGACAGGCATGGCTACCTAAAAGTTTCTGTGGTAGATTTCCTCTTTTCAGAGGTGATTTCAGTCACCAAACTGAATTATGCATATAGCCTTAATGACAACTTCCATCCCAAAGTTTGGGCATGTCACTGAGCAAAGGGCTGAAGCTGTTTAACAGGAGCTTTGGTTAGCATGAGCAATGAATGCGCAGGAGTTTCTAGAGGTAACATAAGATAGCAAGGATGGAGAAAGGCAATACTTCTTTTCATACGTCAGAGATGGCCCACCATGGTAAGGGAAGAAGGATGTTATTTTTCTTAATTGCAATGAGTTTCCAACAACTGATTTCTTCGTGTATAGAAGTATAACTTAAGCACCTTCACCATTTGACAGGCAGACACATTCTTACCTCTGGTCTAGACCATTTTGCTAAAGAGATATGGTACACACCATACTTCAAGATAACATTATGCCTAATCATTTTACTCAGAGAGGAAAGGTGATGGAAACCCAGCAGCTAGGTCAACATGTAACATTTAAAAAGTTGCCTGTAATTGCAAAAATATTTTTCATCACTGTTGGAATTTATTTTACTTCTGTCTGAACGTATGAAAGCTTTGCACATGTTAAAGAATATCATAGTGTCTTCAACACCATCTGCTCAGTCTACCTACTGAAAAGGGCTTACATACCTGAATGACTATTTAGGTTACTCTTTGGTTAAAAGGGAAGAAGGTTTATATGATGATAGCATATCTGTCACTAAAGCAAGCAAATAAAATGGAAACAATGCAAAATTCTTGCACGCATTAGACTATAATGAAATACATGTAGGGGCAAGCATCCTAAAATGTTTCAGTTTGAAACAGAAAAATGTTTCTGATATTCAAACTTCTACCTCAAGAGTTGAGTGTAGCTCCTGTATTAGAACTGTGTTTTTGTATATATACAAATCCATTCTGGGACTAAAAGCATATAATTATCCAAATACATAGGTGCCTATTTTCATGTCTTGTCAGGGATATGTATTCAGGGTGTAATGCTGGCTCTTTTACAAAAGCATTCTTTTTTTTTTTTTTCTACCAGCTTATGCTTTCCTAGCACAAAAAAGGACTTGCAACATAAATTTATAGAGGATAAAGCATAACAGAACCACCAAGGGATTACTGAACAAAATGTGATATATACAAGCTGACAATTGACAACATAGTAATAGGTATTGAGTAAAAACCTGAATAAAAATGTTATGGCCAAATCACCTTTAAGGGATTTCAGATTTCTGGTTTAAATACTGTTGCTTGTTGTCTTTTTCATTTATGTATTAAAAAACAAAAATAACACTCCTAAATCCATCTTTCATTCCTTGTACGTCCTGTCACACAAAAGCAAAACAAAATCAAGCCAATAGCTTCGAGATTAAGAATTCTACACTCTAGGCCAGCGTTCCTCAAACTCTGGCCCCTGATGCCATCACACTGAAATGAGGAGGCACAAAGTGACAAATGTCAGTACCTTAATTCCCCCTAGACGTGGGACTGCTAGCTACTTTTGCTAGCTGGCAGCAGCTGGGTCCCTTCGAGACAGTGGAGTCCATTGTAGGGACCTGCAGGCACATGAAGATCGATGAACCAGAAGTGGTCCACACATCCTGAATGTCTGAGAAATACTGATCTAGGTTAACTTTTTCCACATCTAGGCACCTTAGCAGACATGACCTCATTCTCAGAACTGCTGAGTAAACAGAATTCTGTAAGTCAAAACATTTCAATGGAGAGGGCTGCTTTTAATAATCCTAGGAAACTCCTAAATATGTCCCTCAGGCTATTAGGAAAATGTGAATCCTAATGTTTTCATCTGTAATTGTGTAAAGCGATCTTTTTCCCTTCATCTTTCAGTGATTTTGTTAGTTTGGTCTCTTGTTTACTGTCCTATATATATGGGTAGTCAGCACAGTTACAACTGTAAGTCTGCTTTTCCTATAGTACCTGTTCCTGTGTACCTCTGCAGCAAATTAAATATATGTGGGAAGGTCCCTAGGGTCTTCTGCTCTTCTGGGTAAAACCATCATCTGTTCTGTGTCTCTATTCTTTGTGATGTTTGCAAAAGAATTTTTGAATGCTTTCTGCAATTTGCTGTCTGAAAGATACCTAAATCATGACAAAAGCATGTAGCGCAGGAATGTGTGTGTTCTACTCAACTGAAAATGCTCAGTAAACGTTCAGCCTTTCATTTCCATAGTGCAGTGCTTCATCTAAGCTAGTGAACATGTTTTTCTCACGATTGAGCCTGTGGGACAGATTATAAATTCTTCTCTGAATGTGGATCTGGTAGTGCTGTGAGAGCGTATGACATAGGAACAATTCAAAACACATTGTCAGCACTGACCTACCTTCATTTTGGAATCTGAAAGGATGAACATACCGTTCTGTATCTCTACTGTAGTTACAGCCTGATATTCTCCTGTTGGAATCAGTAGATGCAAGATCAGCTGATAGTTAGCCAAATAGTTGTAAATCTGACTAACTCAGTGTTAAAAAACCTCCCTATCTTTATGGAAAATTCCTATTTAACTGTAGGGAAATCTAGAAGCTTCTCTAGAAAGCACTAAAAAAAGCCCATTATGATCCTTCCATAGGACCCTGAAACTATTTTGCTACGTAATTTTATAGGGACAGAATTCTTTACCATGCATGTTTCAAACATCCCTAATTGGGAGACTTTAGATTCTGCTACAGGATATCTGTGGAGGAAGGTGTTAAAAAGTTCAGCAGAAAAGATTAATATTTGTCTTGTTTAGAGTACAGGGCTTTGCCATTCAGCATGCATTGCTGACTGTCTTTCTTGCATCTGTATTTGCTATATTAGTAGAAGAGGCCTATCCATTTGTTTTTTGTATTCGCATCATAAATTAGAAGACACTATACCATTAACTAGTAAGGGAAAAAAAAAATACCTTTTGATATAATTGGATAACCAGTATGTACTCAAAATATCTATCTGCAGTATTTTTTGTTCTTATTCCTGAAATATGCCTGCTACCCTAGCCACAAGGTATTCAGAAGTCCTCCTGCCCCTGCGCCAGCATTCCTATATGTAAAGTCTAATTCTGGAATAAATGCACAAATAAAATAGCACCAGCTATGGCAAAGAGTTTGAACAAACCCTCATGAAGCACAGAACAAAGAACGAATTAAAATCCTAGATGACTGGACCAAGTTCACATACTTCTAATGAATATTTTAGCTGAATATATCAGCCCAGGCAGAATAATCCTCTGGTATTCCAGTACGAGGCTGCAGTAATAGCTAACCTACCAACATGTTGTTTCTAGCAAATCAGAGAACTAAGACTTAATCTACATTATCTAGAAAGCATGTGTGCAGAAAATGTGTAATGCCAGATCTTACTATGAAAAAGAAGATTAAGGCTGAAAAAGGATTAGGAATTAATTAAGGAGCTTCTTCATGTTTCCTGATATCCTTCTGATCTGTGACCAGCCTATCTTCAGGGTCTCTGCTACTGATGCAGTCGTTAGTGATAGTTCAAACCACAAACACTACAAAGGATTATCATTATGCTTTAGGAAGAGCTGTAGCTCGGTGGCTTGGGGGTTATTTTCCAGTTCCACACTTCAGATCTATTGCAGGAATCGGTGGGAGAGCTGCAGACTAGAAGCTCAACTTCCAGGGCTCACATTACTATGAGCAAGCAGTCCGTTGGTGCTGGGCAGACGTGGGATGCTGCACCACTGCAGGACCACAACAGGGAGTCGATGAAGCACCTTTCAGAGGCAGCAGCAGAGCTCCGAAATAGCCCCAGCTAAGGGAAAGGGAAGGGGTCAGAACCATGAACTGACGACCGAAACAACGGGGAGATAACAAGTTCCTCTCTTCCATTTTGCAAAATTAGGCAAAATTAATCCTGTAGTTCTGCGAGCATGACAGCTATGGGATGGTTTAGCAGCCTGTGGTATGGATACGCCATATACCACCAAGAAGTTAGATGCTAACATGAAAAAACATTACATCTTAGGAAGTTTCCTTCAAGCTTTGCAGTGTGCTCACTGAAAATTTTAAACTATGTGTGCTCCACTTACAGGTTAAGAGTATGCAGCAGAGAAGAATTAAGTCTGCTTGCTATTAATTAATTCTTGTTAATAATTTTTTAAATTAATTGTGGTATTTACTGTGCAGATAGTTTTTTATTTAGGGCATGGGTGTTTCCATTTTCTGGAACTTGATCATGCTCTAAAATTCAACATTCACCCCAGTGAGGCAGAACGACTATTATTTTGTTTGGAATTCACAGCTTAACTTGTACACAAATGGAATTAATACTGCATGACTGTATGAGATATCCTATAAACGGGGCCCTCAAGCTTGTTTCAGTGAAAATCAAATGTATTTTATCACCTTTGTGAATATACAGCTACAAGCAGGTTCTGAGTAGAGAGGGTATCATATGCACTGACAGCATTTATGAAAGCAAGTGGCGATAAAGAGCAGTAAACAATTTTTTAAGAAAGATTAGACAGTTTGGTTTCAAATGAAAACTCTAGAAATGAGCAAGGAAAATCTGACTCGTCAAGCAGAAAGATATTTACTGATTATGTGTATTCTAGCACAAACAACACCCCCCCGAAGCCTCCCTAAACTGATGACATTGATAAATTAGACAAAAAAGAAACCCTGAATATTAAATAGTTGCTTCTAAAAATGTTAATGGTGTCTGAAAATTACTATTGATTATTATTAGGGGATGCAACATGACTCACCATGAATTGAGACAAAACCAAAGCATTCGTTTCTTCTAACAAAATTTTAATAGATGAGTAATTCCATACAGCTGTCATGCTCAGCTCCGTGGTATTTAGTACATTGTCTTTGCCAGGACACGTTCGCAGGAGGGGCCGACCCTCTCTTGCACACATCTCGGGAGTTGCTTGAATTTCCATTTTCAGCTGCAGGTTATCACATTTGCATATTGCTATGGGCTGGTTTAGCAGAGCTGACAATTTCTGCTATTCTGACTTCTCTGTTGCAGCGTTTGGGGGATAAAGCAGGACACTACTTCTTTGCACCCACACTGATACAGTCATCAGATCTCACAAGGCCTTCATTCTCTCTTCCCTCTGCTTAACTCACTGCCACTAACACGTGCAGACCACTGTCTCCAGCTCTGAACCTCAGCACTGAACCCGTCAGGCTGGGTTTGCGTGAGGCATCGGTACCAGACTGACACTGCTTCCATTTAAACAGCAACATTTCGGTGAAACAAAACGAGATCAATGGTGAGCATGTCCACGCTGCCTGACGGTCTCACACAGAGACCTTGGAGCTGCTGCTGACGGAGGCAGCCCCAGAGCCAGAAACAGTATGATCCCGCTGGCAGCTAATTGGCCCTAGCGAGCTGATACTAGAAAGTTGTTTAAAAACTGTCTTTGCTGAAAGCTGTGGAGCCATGGATTCATACTGTCTCTGACATGCAAGAGGTCTGTTTTCAAACTACCGTCAAATTATGTCATTTTTGCTGAGAGCCCCAATATATAAGGTATTTGCAATCTGTGCAAGACGCTGGATTGATAACTAGCGAATTTCCTCTTTATTGTTTTAAAGCAAAATCCTATTTACAGCAAAACCTGTCATTTCACAGAATCCACATACTTTTAAAAAGAAAAACTTTTGCTTACTGCTAAAAATATACGGGAAAGGATAACTTCAGGGAATATTTAACAATACCTGCAAAACACAGGAAGGGATTCAAATCTGGTATCAGTACCACATTTAAACTCCTATGAACTTTTTTATTATGGAAAATACAGTTAGCAGCTGTTCCCCTTTGTCTTCTGACATTAAATTAGTAGTTAGCGTGGCATGTGTATGCAAATATTTATTTATCATTAGCTTTATGACCCTCTTTCTTCTTTTACCACCACAGCTATTCAGCTCCTCTAAGTCTTCTAACAATTATGTAAAGATGCCATTTGGGAACCCTGAATTGTACATTTTCTCCATATGCGGCACACCCAACCTCCTGTTCTCACATATACATATAGATGACTGCATCAAAGTATCTTATATTTCATGCAGTAAACCAGTTTCTAAGAATTACCATATAAACATCAGGTGAAATATAACACAGCTTAAAAGGCCCTCATTAAAATGTATTTCTCAGATAACTTTTGCCAACTGAAATGGACTCAAAGCAGCTTCTTGCCATTTATTTATATGGAGCCTGGTGTTCTTTTTATCGATGTCCATGTGAAACTGAGTGATTCTTCTCTCACATTGGATTTACTGTAGTATAAATCCACTGGCTTTAGTATAGCTACTTCTGATTTACACTGTTGTGAGAGGTGAATCAGACCTAGAGTTTATAGCAGAGTATTTGTAAGTAACCGTTGAAAAGATAAAGTATTCAATATGCACAGGGAAGGATGCCTTGCGCAGATAAGTAGTCATTCTTTATGTATAGTTCACTTGGTTTTCTGCTTTGAATACTCAGTCAATGATCATTTATAGCACAGTGCATATAAATCAGGCTTATGAGATATTAAATCAGGTTTAGGGTAAATGTTCCACTTGCCCGAACTAAAATGGCTGAAAATGGTGGGTATATTTATTTGCACAAGTCAAGTGGCTACTCACCCCATGTTAGCATATGCACACACAAGATAGGAATTTAAGCAAATGCATTTGCCTAAAAACTGTGGCGGCCACCTGGCAATTTGGTCCACATACCTAGAGTTTTATTTGAAATAAAATACTTCATTGTGTCCAAATATTTGGGGTTTTTTTTAAGATTCAAAATTCCCTTGTGATTTTTTTTTTTTTTTAAAGAAGTGGTGATAAACTGTCTCCTGGCAGTATAGGAGAACTGAGGATTACTGGTAAATGCATAGTTTTGCAGACCTGTGCAATGTTTAAGAATTCACAACAAGCTATTTAACATGCAGGTTATCCTGTAAAAAAAAAAATCCAGGTTTTGGACTCAAAACCGTAGCAAGATCAGCTGGAATTAGGCTATTTCTACTAGGAAAAGAGGCACCACTCTACCCTGACTTCTTGTGAAATTTTTGGCTCTAAGCAAAGCTTAAGATTTTACTTGGTTTTGACAGAAAGACCTCTTCAGTTAGAATGAAATGACATCATGTCATCTCAGTATCAAAAGGCCATATACAGCAACTCGCAGCGTCTCTTCTTGTGCCATCCTATCTGTGGGTAACGTAAGTATCAGCAAAGGTCTGGATAAAGTGGTCTTTGTAGGACATCACAAAATGCACAGCTCGGTGCCCTGAACGTACCCCTTTGCGAGTGCTGAGGAGGACGACAGGCCTTGATCTGTTGTCTGGTTTGATGGGGTCTTGATGTGAATTATGTTCAAATGCTAGATCTTTATCTTTAGAGTTTCAGAAAGTACTACACATATGAATAAATTTATGTGCAAGTTAAGATGTAACATGGCCATTGTTCATAGCTTAAGATGTGTAATTTTACATAACCATACGTACGAACAGCACCGTACGGTTTAGTTAGCTTCATGTTGGGAGAAATGTGTAATGAGTGGGTAGGGTGCACCAGGTGGGGTAAGGTAGTGACGGGAAACAACTCAGTCAGGCATCATTTAATCAAAACTCTTGGCACAGCAATCTTACTCACAGTTTGATTTCCCTTTGCTTAATACTCCTCTGCCTTCTGCGCCCTGCCAAATTTAGAGCTCTTAAAAACACTTTCCTCTTTCCATTTTGTTTCTTGTGGGCTCCCACCATTTTTGTATTCCTAATATATAACATACAAATATATGAGTGTGGGTATATATATACACACATATATACGAAAGACTTGGTTACTTTTAGATCAATTTAATTAAATTGCTTCAAGTCTTTATCTGGAAACTCTGTAATGGTTTACATGGATTTATTTTTAATTGATACTAAATACAAGACAGACAGATCGTGGGTTAAGGGGGTCTGTATCCAGGTAATGAAACTGATTTACTGTTAAGCTGGTACAGACTGCATCACAGACAGGACACTTGGAATTTGACTTCTGCTAGCATCAGTGGGAGCTGGGGAAGTTTCAAGCCAGGTCTTTTTCACCCAAAAGATGACAGCAGAGGCACATATAATTTATTTTATTTATCAAGGTAGATTTTAAGAGGCCTGATCACTCAGAAAATGCAGGCCCTTGTCCTCAGCTGTACTGAATAAAATGAGCCTTCACTGAGCTCCTGGAGCGTCGTAGTATAGATGGCTGAAGGTTCCCCCAATATGACCACAAACTTTTCAAAAGCTGGCAGCTAACAACATGCTGCTCTCTAAGGCAGAACGTTTGTGTTTGGATTCCCATGTGGTCCTTTCCTACTCGTTCTCTCATTCAGGGTATATTTTGAACTGCAAGGGACTTAAATGCAAGCAATATTCACAAGACAGCTATCTCTACATCAATAGAGATAGTGCTACTGGGCTATCTTTTCAAGTCCTGGGAGACATCATAACAACATTTCCATCTTGCCTTGTTCCAGGCAGCTGAATAGAGGAATATAGCTAAAAAAAGCAGTCAAAGAACCAGAATTTTACTAGCAAGTGAACAGCATTAGCCACCCAGTGTAGCACAGCGTGCATTCTCAGAGACCTTAAGGGTACCACCTCTCTTCCTAAACACTCATTACGTCAGTAACCAGAATACGTAACAAGCTATTGGACCTTCAAGCACGTTAATAAGTTAAGGTGATATGCTTCATATTTGAAAGACTTCTCTCCAGCTAATGTGGGAAAGAATTCACTAATGATCTAAGCAGTTGCAACTGCATGATTTTAGCAAGGTTCATACAGCTGAAAACTTAAATGAACATATGCTTAAAACAGCCAAGTAGAAATGCATGTAATAGCAATGGTGCAGGATAGAATTAAAGGATTTTAAGAAAACATACTGCTTTTTCACACAGTGCAGAGGTGAAGCCTGTTAAGATCACCCTGTGCGCACCCTGGGGCACATGTCCACTGGAGCCTCAGCTGTTGAAGTCCAGCAGCCAGCACCTTGCAGGGAAAAGAGGTATTTCTGGAGGAATACTTCCCTTCCTGCCCATCTCCAGTCTCTGCAGAACATCCTGATAGCATGTGCTGGGCTGACACTGACAGATAAGACCGTCAATCATACTAATTATTCGGATCACTTTCTTTCCCAATTGTAAAATGATATCATAGACGAAAATACATTTGGTAGATTATTTAAAATCGAAATATAGCTAATGCCTTTTATGATACAGAACTTGTATAGAATAGTCAGGTACATCTGGCAATTTATAAAGATATTATTTTTTGCTTATGTGCTCCCTAGGCAACAAGTTATAATAATCTAGAAAATACTCTGGAAGTGTCTAAGCAACAGAAGAGAACTGAAAACATTTACTATACGACTAACTGCATTAGACTAATTGAATTTCCCTAAATCAAGAGGAAGAATTAAATTAATGAAGCAATAGTTTGACAAGTTTGGCTTCAGTTAGTAGACATAAGCAAAATCATTACTTAAGCATATTGTTAATTATGTTTAAATCAGGAATAAATTGAGTGATAGCTGTTAATTAGCCTTGTGTGCACAAGAAAATCAAACAAGCAATAACATTACAGCAGGCTATAAATATGTAAGTGTGTTTGCACAATACTGTTATACATGCAAGATGTGGGTGCGGGAAGAAGGAGTGCACGTGAGTGTGCATGCATGGAGACTGGGAAGCAGGCACCTTGCCTGCTTTGTTTCAGGTCAAAGTTGTTTTATTGTTTAATACAGATGAATGAAGAGAGGCTCCAATTCTGCTGTCAGTTCACTCTGGGCTTCTGATTTACCCGTTTTTCAATTAGGTATGCCAGTGAGGACACACGGCGAAGGTTCACAATCTTTATACAGTGCAGTCCTCATGCATACTGTTATAGCCCGAATCAAGGATCTCGGTTCCACAGGAGTTGATGGCCCAGTAAGTTGGGAGGAGGGGTTGGTCAAGAGAGGGTAGAATCTGATAAATATATGTTGGCCCCTGAAACATGTTGCATCCTGCAGACTGTAGTAGAAGGCCATGTAGGTGTTCAGATGGCATTGAAATTCTTGATAAAGGAAACATATTTGGGTCTGAAGAAGTATAGATCAACTCATACGAAGCATCTTTGTATCCCTGGCTGATTTTCTCACCTCTAGGTCAGCCCTGAATGCACTTGTGCCCACATACATACATGTTCATAAACAGTCTAGGAAATGAAAGATGAACTTACATTAACTGATTGATTCTGTGAACCAAGTTGAATCATACTGCTATTTATGTGTACAGGCTTCTTAATTCAGCAGTTTGGATAAAAGGATGGAACCGTACTTGTGAGCTTGGTACGCTGTGAGAGCAGTGAACACAACATCAGCATAATCAGGTAGACATCAGTTGACCTAAATCTGTACGTCAGCATCGCTGTACTCACAGCAATGAGAACAGGACAGCTCTGTAGCTGACATCATCTGTGAAAAAGGTCTTAAGAATTTTGCATTTGAATTGTTAAAATTTCAGCCTGGCCTGACTTGTAGTCTATGTGATTTTACTAAAACTAAGGAAATTTTAGAACTTTCTGGGAGGGGGGGAGTAAATTAGAAAGTTATACACTTTTGTGCCTTCCTATGTCCTTTTACCAAATGCTGCTCAGTGGCATTTCCCTCACTGTAAGGGATCACAGTCTTTCCATTGCCAGTTACGAAAATGCCTTCTGTTGCTTCCTGAACAACATTTCTCCTGTAAGTTACCCCTGAGAAAGTTAAGGGTACAATTTGACTGTACAAAATAAAACTAGCTTAAATACATAAATGGGCTGGTATTAGCCTTGGCAATACATACATGGTAAAAATAATTTCCTTTGACAGAGAGAGAGTTCATTCAGCCAAACCACAGCATCAGACCTAAAAACCATAACCTTCATCACAGTGAACCTCCCTGCTTGTGGAAGGTAATGCAGAAGTACAAACTAAAACTCCTAGGTAACTTTTTGTAATTGCACCTTGACTGCCAGCTCCTTCTTATCCGCAGGCTTTTCATGAGACATAACTTAGAATGGGACACAGGACTAGCAGCGTAAATTGGAAAGCCACAATATTTAGTTCTTGTAAGTTGGCACCTGAAATTACTTCTAAAGTCATGGGCTCCTCAGACTCTCTGGTATCACAGCTGTCACACTCAAAAAGCACATAAAAATTGGACGAAGGGAAAAAAGAAAGATATGGCAAGCACTGGGTCCATGTTAAAGAATGATTTGTTTTTCAAACATGCAAATGATTTAAAAGAAATGGGCTCTAAAGCAGTTATTTATACTAGTATTTCAAGTAGATATGTAACCAATTCTACAGAATATTTTCTGCACTATACTATTAAACAAAGGGACCCAAAAGCCTCAGGTCATCAAACATACTGATTGAAATGACCAGACTTTGCTGTGCCGTAGGGAATTACTACACAGAGGACCCTTTTTTTGTGCGTGGACAGATAAAATGGGTAAATAGGCTATTCATAAGCAGTTTGGACTTCTAAAGGAAAGCTCAGAAACTTTAGCTCCCGCTAGCCAGGGGGACATGAAAATTCTTAATGTTTCTAAAAACTAGATCATCAATCTAGGGTAGAAGAGATCTTACTCCATACAGTAATAAAAATATTAATCATGCACAAACTAGTGCCAGAGAGCAGTTATTGTAAGAAAACAAAATGTTGAAAGCCATCACGCATTATAATTCTCACCCATTATAGGGCATGGATGCACTGTTTTACATTCTCCTGATAAAACGTATTTCTAAATGTCTGCAATTTAGTTCTCACTATTTTTGTTGCTTCTCATTACAAGGGTAGAAGAAAATTAAAGGTTATCATTAAATCGCACAAGTTACAGTTTAAAGAAAATGTGAGTCAGTATTAAGGTAGTTTAAAAACTGAATAGATGTTGATTACTAAATTATTATACGGAAACAGCGTATCTGTGGAGAAGAGACAGTTTCCTCCTCCCCAGTGTCATTAGGCACACACTCCGTGTCGTTTGTGACTTCTCTTCTCACAGTCTCATTTCTGACCTTTCTTTGTCAAGCGCTCATTGAAGGTGAGGTTTGCATTTATCTACCTGCTGGGCTCCCGTCTGCTTCTGCATGTGCTCAGACCTAGCTATCCTTCTAGCCACAAACCTGACAGACGTGGTCAGTTTTTGCATGTGCTTTATTATTCAGTGCAACCTGTGGCAGCCTGTCACTCTTTAAAGTCGGGAAGAGTGGGCAGATTTGAGATGTACCGCTCAAACTCTTCCACGTGTTAGAGTTCAGACGCTGGAACGGTAACTTCGCCTTACCGTCCGCTTCTCTGTTCAGCTGACGGCATAGCAGGTTCCAGTTAACGTTCATGTCTTTTCCAGTATGTGGACATTACCAGTGCTCTGATCAGTTTTGAGCGATATCCAAAAAGGGCCGTATTTTCAGAAGTGTTTTGAACCCAGGAACTCAAACTGAGAACAACAGAAGCTACTGGGGGTTCAAAGAGAGTGATGGTGCCCGTATTTGTCAACCGGGAACAGAGCTACTTTGAAAACCTGATCAAAAAACAAATGCATCCAAAATATCTGTTATTATCTGTTAAGGTATGACTGCTAAAGATAATAAACACTCAAAAATTGAAAGGGCTCACCCACACCTTAACTTAAGGAAAAAGCAGACACATTTAAGCAGCTATCACTGATTATATTAATTTTTTGGCCACTCCTAAAGTATTCAAAACTCCCAAGAAACACACTGAAATAATGAGAGTGGCTTAAGAAATATATGGACTATACACATTGGAGAATATAATATATATATTATATATTATATATATATGTACATGTATGTATGTGTATATGTCTATATATTATATATATATATTATTCTTTTTAAATATATAACTTTTACTGTTTTCATCTCATATTTTCATTTTTTCTCACATATCCATTGGGAATAAACACTTCTTTTAAAATAACAAAGGCTTCTTTTTGTATATATCCACTTCTTAGACCGAACTGCAGGACATGTAGCAATTACATGGAACCAGGAAGCCCTGTTATCAGCATTCACTGAAAATCAGGCTCGTACACTGAGGCAGGGATCAAAAAAAACAAAATTCCAATTTGCACTCCAGATATTACTAGGAAAGTGTATCCATAAAATAGGACATAACTTTAAAATAAAAATCTGATAAAGGATGTGAGTAATAACCCCTAGTATTCAAAGCACAACTTCAATAATTATAATCAGTAAAGTGAGGCAAAAGCATTTAAACCCAAGCATAACTCTCTTTTTTCCCATAAAGAACCAAGCTCAGCAAAACTAAATTAAATACACATGAGAAAAGAAAGTAATACGAAGATCGAAGGAAAGAGTAGTAATAAGCTATAACATATATTTAAAGTCAAACATGAGGAAATCAAATTTTGGTTTAAAAGTATTCAGTGTAAATGTGAATGTCTTTTAAAAAAACAGAAGGAAAGTAAAACCTTGATTAAATAGTGTTAATTAATGACAATGGGTAGCTCTCTTCAGGAGGAAAACAACCTACAGTTAAACAATGGAGTTCAATTAGTAGTTGCCATCCATGGTTTATAAATACCATGCTGTCTTGGAAATGCAGATTCATGGATTCTGATCCCTGTTACCCTAAGGTAAATACACAGTAACTGCAGCAAAATGATGTGGACTCAGACAGACATAACTGAAAGTAGAATTTGGCTGTAATCTCTTCCTGGTAATTCCCACTGAGTTGATTATGCTACTTCAAGCTCAATCAATGATGTGCTAAAAGGAAAGCCCCTATAAAAATGTCAGTGCAAACAAAAGGAAAGATTAGGATGATTTCCCCAACGCTGATGGAGTCCTGATGCTCCAGATGCTACTCTGCTAAGCAGCTGAAGACATTCCTCTGCTACCTATAAAGGGATTTCTGAAGAACAAATGTCTTGCTATGAAAGTTGCTAAATTGCCCAAGATCGCAGGTATTTTGAAGCCACTTCCAAGGGCAGTCTCTCACCCTGGAAAGTCACAGTTTTCCACCTATTTGTTTCAAATTGCGTAACACCTAAGTATAATAATAGTATTTGGAGGGCCGTGCTAACTGCCTATCAGGTCTTTGTGCTGCTGCACACTGCCTACTGGAAGAGCCCACCTCAGGCTCAAAAGGAAACTGGTTGAAAAAACAGGCGATTGAACCTGAGGGCACATCTGTACCACAGACTGCAGCAGCCTGCTCAGGCATCACTGAAGATGGCTAGAGAAAACCGTCCAGCCACAGTATCAAGGATCTCCATGTGAAGGTTATTTTTAAATTTTGTTTCAGTTTATATTTTATGCATGGGAGAAAGTTAAAATCCAAGGCAGGGCACCAACTTAAGCAACCCAGATAAAATGTCAGCAATGGATTTATGAGGGCTAAAAATGAGAAATCAGAATACTTTAAAAATTATTCTGCTCTCCTTCCCAGCATGTCTCCAAAATTTATCTCTTGCTATAGAGTGTCTTTTCCTAACTTCCTATCTTCTCTTGGGTGAGAAGATACACTGTCGTCCCAAGTCCCAGGCATTTTGGATTGCTGGAGGGAGGAGCTTACTGCGAGAAGTGTGCGTCAGATGTCTCTGAAAGCCCCTGCATACCCTCATCCATGCTGTTGCCCACACACAGAACGATGCCAGATTTTTTAATTTCTGCTGTCATGTTAGGTGGCTCCCCAGATGTGAACTAAATCCCAGTAAGTAGAGATGAGGAGAAGATTTGCTTCGAAAGCACATTCCTGAGCAGAACTACAACTCTGAAGTAGATGCACATTTTAAAAACTCCAGACAATTTTATAGGACTGGGCTGTTAAAACAGATACATATTTTTTCTGGAAATATTGACCTTCTGCTCACGGCTTTTAGAAAGTCTGGCCAATGCTAGCATGGCAGCTACAGGTGATTATACGGTTACCAATGGGTTATTAAATCTCCTCCAAATCAATGCCTCATCTCCTGGAAATGGAGTTAAAAAGCTGGGGAGGTACAGAAATACCCAAGGGAATTATACAGAAACCATCCTATATTTTTTAAAAATCTAATTAACTGTAAAGTAATTTCACTCCACTGAGACCATAATAGCAGACACATAAGAGAAGGAGCAGTAATTTGCTTTCCTGCCTATTGATTTCTGGAAGGTAACTGGAAGAGGCAGGTATTTTTAGTCCATCTTAAAATAATAGTTTATAAGTAAAGCTTTTTTCGGTGCTCGGGGAGAAAACAGCCTTTAAATGTCTTGTTTTGCTGCATGCCCTAGTCACACTTTGGAGTTCCATCAGTAAGTAGGAATAGATAATAGCTGTAAAAATGGGCTGGTCTGTGCTTTGGAGTTTTCTTTCTGATCCATCAGGAATATTGGCTTTACATGCCCCCCACCTTCCCAATATTATATTGATGGAAGGTAGCTCTGCAGGCCTACCAGGTCACCTACAGAGGTTTTCAGGAGCGCGTTTCGCTGCTCGTTGCGCCGTCTTTTCTTTTCAGTTAAACTGTCACTATTTTGCAAGGAACACGGAAAACATCTGCCAGCGTTAGTACCGGTGGGAAGGCCTTTCCACCCTGGCCAGCCGCCTGTCTGTTTGACAAGGATGTTACAGCACCCACACAGCAGCCTGTTGGAGAGGAAATTCCAGGAGCACTGAGGCACGTCTTGCACTGGCCACCACCGCTGCTGATGAGGGCTGACACATCCATTCTTGCAGAGAATGGCTGCCAAGGGGTAGCGGGCTGTACTGAATTTTACATGAACCTGTCAATACAGTACGTAACATTACAATTTTGGCACTCCTCAGAGACTTAGCTTGGCAAGACATCACCTCATAATTTACTGCAACAATAATATTTTGTCTAATATTAACTAAATTCTGCTCTTGCTTATGCCCTGCGGGTTTTGTTTTCAGAACGTTCCATACACATACAACAGGAACGTTGTCACTGTACCCCATTATGCTTTCAGTAATAGAGCAGCAACATTGATTTAAACAGCGGTGTTCTGGCTTTCTCCGTGTCTAAGGACATGTGTAAAGGCAGAGAGTTCAAAGAATGGAATCCTAGTCTCAAAATAAATACAAAATCCCTATTGATTTCATTCTGGGATTTTAAAGCTAGAAAGAAGATGTGATGATAAAGTGTAACGTGAAAATGGGCTTAATTTTGGCCAGTGCATCTTTTTCAAGACTTGAACCAGGAACCTGTTGTGGTTTAGGCTTCTTTGTGAAGACGATGCAAGAATGGGACCAGGTGCTGACCTACTTAAGAGTTAGAGATGGCTTGACTGACTGGCAGGTCAGTTTTCAGACAAAGAATCTAACGTTCCGAGGAATGTTGTGCTTCTGAAACACCGTGTAATGATGCTTCTAAGCAGATATTTAACTGAAAATATATTTTGCAGAAACTAGGAAAGTTACTTCTTATCTGAATCGGGATTATAAACGCCATTAAAAGAGAATTTTTCACCAAGTTTTAACTGTCTGTCTTTTGGTTTGACTGCAGCTAGTAACATACCAGGTGAGCCTTTTCTCTTGAAACAAAATGAGCTCTCCAACTCAGTGTCACAGTATCCTTGGTTGTGCTGTAGCCATAATTCCAGAAGAAAAATTCCGGTTTGGTATTTTAGAAGGCACCTTCTCTCTGTTACATTAATCAGCCAAAGTCCGACTGCTGCAGTTAAACTCACTCCCACAATTTATCACACACACACACACACACACACACACACACACAGAGTCCCTCTCTCTCACACACACGCACTACTCCAGCTGGCTTATTTCTGGCAAGTAACAGGTTTTCCCTCGCACTTAGATGTGTTTTAATTTTAGTTCGCTCTCTTTCAAAACCAGAAGCCTACAGTCTCCCTAACCCTAATTTTTGTTCCATTTGCATCTAAGCTGCAGGGTAGATACTCAGTGTTATGATAAAATGAAGCACTTAAGGAAAAATTCATATCGAAAGTCTTGTTTCTCAGAAGTAAAAGCTAATACGCAGTTTTGAGAGAAACATTACAGTTGCAATCCTATGCACATAATGCGACTATTTATCATTGTTGGGCACTTTTGACTGCATGATTCAAGATTTACTTCATAGTTTCAAGACATTTACAAGAAGATAAAGGAGAAAACATTTGGTAAAAGATGATCCCATACGTTATAAATAATGACTTCTGTGGTGTCACCGTAAAATATCTTATAATAATGAACCAAGGTGAATAATTCACACAATTTTCTATTGGTTTAAAAAAATCGGATTTTTTTTTAGGAGCTAAGTGAACAATAAATTTCAGTTCCAAATGAGCAGCACTGCAGATAGTCTCCAACCCTTATGCAAATATCCACGAGTAAGGGAAATAATGGCCAACCAAAGTGAACATTGCTGTACTCTGCTCATATATAGTATGTCAAAGCAATATGACCATCTAAGTCACTGGTAGCGTATGCTCCACCAGTTTAATAATTTTTAAAGGCTTTTAAAATAATTTTCAAATAGCCCTAAAGTGGTCTGCCAGTTCTGTTAGTATTATAATTACTATTCCAATGACAACTAAAGTATTAGAGCACTGCAATCAACTGGTTTGCTCACATGTTCTAAACTTGTGCTTTATTTTTTGATAGAGGGTTATTTTCCTCACAGAGTGGTTGCTGCTCTAAGTTGTTCAATGAATTTGAAGATTTGTTACTGCATTCAGTAGCAAACACGTTCTTGTAAAATACACTGTAGGTGCAACTAAATAAAGGTAAAGGCTGAAACTCTCCCTTTTTATTGTCAGCAAGAATGGCATGGTATATGGAAAGCTCAGAGGTTAATACAATAACAAAAGTACAGTCAACCCCAGTGATTTGGTCTGATACATTGTCTACTAGGTCTGTGTAACTCTATCCAGAAATAAATATCCTATTTGTTGGAATAATGAGTATTCGTATCAGTGTTATTCTTGTGAATTGTTATTTACAGACACGAAAGTGCATTTGAATGACAAACTAGGAACCTAAAGGAGGACAATTCCTGTTTTTTAAATAGCCTTCATATTTGTAGGATTAAACCCCAAATATGGAAAAGTAGCCTATTTACAATAAAATGACAGTCTACAAAATTAAGAGAGATCTTTTTTTTAAGCAATAACTGTTCATTGTTCAGGAAACTTCACTTCAGCCTGCTGCATTCAACAGTTATGAGTTTTAGTCTTTAATACTCGAGAAAACCCAATATTCACTAAGGCAGCATAAAGTATGATTAACCTTGGTTCCCTGTCATGCACCCTCCACCCCCTCAATGTATTCAAAAGTTTCCAGCGCACAGGCATGCAGGCTTAGTCCCCATGGGGTATTAAAAATTAGTTATGAGTTAAGCAGGTTGGGGGTTTTTTTTGCTTTCTAATAGTAAATAGTTGTTGCAGTCACTAAATACTGCGATACAAGGACTAAATTAATGCAGGAAAACTGATCTGGGAAGATCAGTGCTTCTGAAGCCTCCAAATAGCTTGTGTTTGGGTACTACTCAGATCCAAAGTGCATCATCCAGCCTGTATTTTAGACATTAAATACATGCCAAACTTTGGTGAAAAGGTGTCATTTACTGCTGAATGTGATGATTAATACGGACATGCAAAGTGAGGCCGCTTTGGGCATTCTGGGATGGGAAATCCACACAATTTATTTATGTTGAGCTTTAATCTTTCTTTCAACTGTAGGAGTGATTAGAGCTTGTGTATACCCTCCAGGTAAAGAATCCTACTTCTAGTCTCAGTACTTGATTTCATAGATTACACCTAGCTGCACTGACAGTACCAAAACAACTGTTTTTCAAAATACAGAACATGTTTCTAAAACATGTGCCATGTGTCCTTTGCAGCAAAATTCCTTTGCCTGTGATGTTACTGTATATCAGGTGCTACTTTGATGGAGTCAGTTTATACCACATCACTGCGAAGAATTTAAAAACAGGTATCAAAACATTTATTACTCTCTTAACAAAAACATTTATTACTCTTGCCCAATTGAAACAACTGAAAAATGGAAGTACAGAAAATCAGCGAGTTTAAACTTGCACGACAACTATTCTATCATGACAGAAAACTCCTTAATACCATTGAGCAAGGGACGTGAAAGGTGATTACAGCTAAACTACCAGCTGTGGTAGTTTATTTACATTGGTGGTGCAAAAGCAGGTCTTGGTCACCCAGTCTGCGTGCCAGTTCTACTTTGACATGTAAAAGGGGCTTTTCTGGCAGGGAAAAAAGGTATGCAATGCCAAATTATTTCAAAGGGACCTTAGGGATGTGATTTCTCCTTATGGCTTCGGAACACCTCTGCTGTAATCTGGCTGGAGCTGCAGCCGCTCCCAGTGCCTAGGGAGCCAGGTGCAAGACTGCCGTATCTGCTACCGTGGGGGGACAAAAGGCTCCTTTGCCTTCTCTTCTCACCAGCACAGAAAACAGGATTTTATTCTTAATATTTAGCTGTTTTCTGTGTAGCTACAAAATATACCTACTCACCTCTTTATTTTTGAGGTCTGCTTATCTTTGCCTCGCAGAGTGGCTGGGGGAGGGATAGAGACAATCAGAATTTCACTTGTGCAACCAAGACACTCATCTCAGTGCATGTAAATACATGGTAGCAGCTGAGCTGAGCACAAACCAGGAGGTGTAATACCACACGCAGGGCAGCCTCCAGCAACAGCGAAGCTGTTTAATGACCAGCACATAAAGCTGCACGCTATGAGCTCTCAAACTCTAACGTAGCATCAATAACTCCATAAGTAGTATTTGGGTTAATAAGAACGTGAGGTAACTGACCACTGACTTCTCTGAGATTTGGACGCAAACCCTTTCCATAGGGTCTGCCTACATAGGGCTCAGCATACAACTTTATAAATTCTCCTGCCTCTGAAGCCCCCATTACTAATGTCTTATTTGGACTTATAAAATTGTATCCAAGTTTAGTTTTTCTGCTAAAAAAGAAGTCTCATTTCCTTGGCGCTAGGCAAGAACAGTTTCCAAGTTTCCTTTGAAAATCGGAAGTAGAAGTGGTTTGCTTGAGATAAATTTTTTAGATCTTGGCTCAGTTACAGAAATAATTCCAGGAGAAACAGCTCTTCCCCTGCC
>VZTL01025592.1:1554-17952 GCA_013400535.1 Scopus umbretta
CCTGTATAGCCAGGCCCCCAGTCTTGTTCAGAAGTGGGCCCACATTTTCCCTGGTCTTCCTTTTGTCACCTATGCACTTATAAGAGCCCTTCTTGTTGTTTTTCACATCTGTGGCCAAATTCAATTCCATTCAGGCTTTAGCTTTTCTAACTTCATTCCCAGATACTTGGACAATATCTATGTATTCCTCTCAAGGTACCCATCCTTGCCTCCACCCTCTGTGTGCTTCCTTTTTGTGTTTGAATTTAGCTAGGAGCTCTTTGTTCATCCATACAGGCTTCCTGACATTTTTATCTGACTTCCTATTCATTGGAATGGACTGCTCTTGAGCTTGGAGGTGATCCTTGAATATTAACAAACTTTCTTGGGCCCCTCTTTCCTCCAGGGCCTTAGCCCACAGAACTCTTCTAAACAGATCTTTGAAGAGGCCAGAGTCCACAACCCTGAATTCCAGGGTTGTGAGCTTGCTTTTTACCCTCCCTCCTGCTGTGAGGATCATGATCTCCACCACCTCATGGTCACTGCAGCCAATGCTGCCTTTTATCTTCACAGTCCCAACAAGCCCTTCATTGGTGAGTATGAGGTCCAGCCAAGCACCTCTCCTTGTTGGGTCCTCTATCACTTGGATGAGTAAGTTACTATCAATGCACTCCAAGAACCTTCTTCATTGCTTACATCCTACTGTTTCTCCAGCAGATTTCAGGGTGTGGTTGAAGTTGCCCATGAGGATCAGGGCCTGCAAACATGGGTCTGTGTGCATAGGAGGGCCTCATCCACTTGTTCTCCCTTGTCAGACAGCCTGTAACTGACACCCACTAATGTCACCTTTACCTCTCCCCTCTTTAATCCTAACCCATAAACTCTCACTTGGCCCCTCATCCATTCCCAGGCAGAGCTCCATGTCCTCCAGCTGCTTTCTCACATAGAGGACAACTCCCCCTCCTCATCTTCCCAGCCTTTCCTTCCTAAAGGAGTCTGAATCCCCTCATTACAACACTCCAGTCATGAGAGCCATCCCACCACATCTCTGTGATTCCATTCAGATTGTAGCCCTGCAAATGCACACAGAGCTCCAACTCATCATGTTTATGCCCCATACCGTGTGCATTACTATACAGACACTTTAGAAAGTCACTCCAGCATGTGGAGTTTCTGTAGAGGGTTTGGGGGATTTCTCCATAATGGTGCCTTATAGACACTTCCTTGCTCACATGAAAGTGCTGGAGGTGACCCCACTTAAACCCCCATTTTCTTGATTTTTGTGTTGCATTCCTGTCACATCACCCCATGCTCTTTGCTCATTGACCCTGTCCAGCAGTCCCTCAAGACTTCTGGTTACTCTCTTCCTCCCCTGACGCTTAGTTTAAAGCCCTCCTTAAAAGTTCAGCCATCCTATTGGTGAAAATAGATTTGCCCTGCTTAGTGAGGTGGATTCCATCTCTCCCAAGGTGATGCTGATCTGCAGAGAGGGTCCCATGGTTATGGAGCCCAAAATCCAGTCACCAACACCAGCTCTGCAGCCAATTATTGTCCTGTACTATCAGTCTTCCTCTTCACACCCTTTATCCTTACTAGAAGGATATTAAACACCACCTGGGCCCTTCACTACTGCCCCTAGAGCTCTGTAGTCACTTTTGTGCCAGGTTTCCCTGGCAGTATCATTTGTGTCCACAAGGAATAACAGCAGCAGGTAGTGATCAGAGGGTTGGATGAGCTTCAGCAGCCCCTCCACAATGTCCCCAATCCTGGCCCCCAGCAGGCAGAAAACCTTTCTTGACAATAGGGCAGGTTCACAGCTAGGTGCCTCTGTCCCCTGCAGCAGGGAGTCACCCATTACATGGACTCACCATTTATTCCAGGTGGTCTTGCATGGTTTAGGGTCAGGTAGACCAGATCCTTTGCTTGAAAGCATATTTGACTTCTCTTCAACTTTGAGGGTGGTGAACGTATTTTGCAGCTGTAAGCCCTTAGATGGGGCAGGAGCCCTTCTTTTGGTGCCAAGTCACCAGCTTCCATCTTTCCCCTTCTCCAGCAGTTGCACTGACCTTAATATTAAGGGTGGATGCTGCCTGCTTCTGTGCTGCAGCTGGGGTCTGTGGCTCTTCAGGCCCTACTGCTGCAACTCAGATAAGACCCCAGCTATCTCCCTTTTTCATCCTCTTTGATGTTGCACAGCCTGCTCACTTCCTCCTGTAATGCCCTCTGCTTGGTAGCAGAGTTCCTCCAGAATGGCACACGTCCTACAGGACAGCAGGCCACCTCTCTGGGCATCAGAGAGAAGCCCCAGGAACTCCCTGCAGCCCAGGACTTGGAGGACTGCATATGCCATTTGGAGTTTGGCCTGTATCAAAGCCTCTGCCCCTAGCTGCAACAGCTGCTGGGCAGATTGGTTGGTGGGGCATGTCACCACCATAACTGAGACCATTACAGCAGAACAAATTCAACTGAGGCCCCCTTCCTTATGCCCTGCTGCACAAACTGCTGCCTCTAAGAGCTGTGTTCTGGGCCATGGCTCTTTTATAGCCCTCTGCTGAGCACTGTCTAAAGGGTGCTTCACTGTCCCTAATTGGGGGCAGCTGCAACAAAGGTTCCAGGTACCCTGGGTCAAGGACAGCCGATCATGCTCATTAGAAGCTGCTAGAGCTTCCTCAGGCACACACCCTGGTGGCTCTCCTTCCCTCATCCTGGCCTGGCAGCAGCAGGCACCCTCTGGTTTCTCAGAGGGTTCCCAGGCGTTCCCCAGTGATCCTGGACCTTGTCCCCAGAAGGTCCAGAGGCTCCCAAAGCAGAACCCAGAGACTGCTGCCCAAATGGCTGCCTCTGTTGGCTGTTCCTAATAATATCATATCAAAATTTTCAGACACTCATTCCTAGAGACCTTTGTGAGCTCTGTGTGTCTTAACTCAAGTATGCATTTAATCCCTGTGAATGACCTTAAAATGTATTATGTACATATATGTAAATGAGTTTTTTACATATGTATATGTAAGTCTAATATATATATATGTAAAAATTTCAAGCCTCCTTTCAGTTTGAGATGTAGGCAGCCTAAACCACTGATTGACCTTTCCAATATGTTCAACTGCCCATCATCAACGCTAGTGCATAAACATTTCTGGAGAGTGTGCTTGAACTCTCATTAGGTTTGGGACCCAAAAAACTGCTGAGTATGCAAAAGATGAAACCCTAGGGAGTTTAAACATAGCAGCATAAGAATGGCTGCACTGCATCAGACCAATGGACCAATGGAAATTGTCCTATACCAGATGCCTATAGGGGAGCATAGGGGCAGGGCAAGCAGAGATAGGTACTTCCCCAGCCTCCAGAGGTCTGTGCAGCAGAGAGTCTCCTTAACTCACTTTACAACCCCTCTGCCCAACCACAGATTCAGGTTGGGATGAGTTAGAATTTATTCACAAATTCAGCTTCTTTGACCATGTGAATCATTCAGGGTTTACTGACAGAATCACAGAATCATGAAGGTTGGAAAAGACCTCTAAGATCATCTAGTCCAACCATCAACCCAACACCACCATGCGTACTAAGCCATGTCCTGGAGTGTCACATCTACATGTTTTTTGAACACCTCCAGGGATGGGGACTCCACCACCTCCCTGGGCAGCCGGTTCCAATGCCTCACCACTCTTGCAGTAAAGACGTTTTGCCTAATATCCAATCTAAATCTCCCCTGATGCAACTTGAGGCCATTTCCTCTTGTCCTATCGCTGGTTGCTTGGGCAAAGAGGCCAACCCCCTCCTCACTACACCCTCCTTTCAGGAAGTTGTAGAGCACGATAAGGTCTCCCCTCAGCCTCCTCTTCTCCAGATGAAACAACCCCAGTTCCCTCAGCCGCTCCTCATAAGACTTGCTATTGACAGGCATTAAAACCACGTAAGTGAAACGTTTTATCTTTTTGAGCTATTCTTAGGGTATTTAATTAAAAATAGGCTCCTGACCAAAAGAATTTAATCAGATTACCTTTCATGAAAGCATTACTGTGAAACAATGTAATTGCTTGGGAAAGACTTATTCCATAACATGTTCTTCTATTACAAAAGCCATTTCTCTTCACATTCAAGATACTCAGCCAAGAAACAAAGGACCATAGCTGGGCATATGGCTTTTTCCTCTGTATAGTATTCCAGGAAGATTTGACAAGTGTTTGACAAAAAAACCCCATGTTTTACTTCTTCATTAAAGCAGAAATTAAGCTCTTGTGTCTCACAGAAAGCTGTGATGACCAGGTTAATACTGAATTGTCAGTGGCTTTCTTGAAAACAGAGTGAAAAAAAAGACTCAAACTGCTTATAGATGCCAGAGTTTGTTTAATTTTTATTATGCTTACTTAACTTAAACATGTAAGGAACACCGTGGAGAAATCCCTTCGTTGTTAGGATCCAACTCAAAAAAATTGTGTTGGTAGCAGCAGCGTTATAGGTGTTCCTCTGGTCCTGCAATTCAGTCATTTGTCCGTGACACTTCAGCGTGTCACATTCATTGATGCACTTCTCTTTTAACACATCTGTGAATTGTTTTTATTCACGTATTTATAGCTAGAGAAATGAGGTCCAGAATGAGCAAGTGATCTGTCTACAGCCACATAGAAAGTCTGCACAGCATGAACCTCAATCATAGTCTCAAGCTAATGTGTTAACTAACTGCTGGGACATCCTGACTCACCACCCACCATCCCTGAAAACATGCTCTTACAATTGAATGCCCAAGCCACAATCTTCACCAACTGCGACGCCTGGTCACTGAGCTGTTCAACAAATAGGATTTCTGCTTGGCAATGAAATTCTGGCATTTGCAACTTTGAATTTTTATATTACAATTGAATACACAATACATTAATTAATAATGATATATTCCAATATTTTAGTACCACATACAAGTCAAAATGGAATAAATTACAATTGTAAAGTCAGGAAAAAATGTATCTTGTTTTGCTTCTAATGTTTTTTTTAACATTATTGAAATATTTTGGTGAAATAGTGAAAGACATTGTATAGATTTGCTCCCATCTAATGTGTTGTTAAACATGCTGCACTACTGCAAAACATTTTAAAAAATCTGCTTTTTTTTGGTGGGAAACAGCTTTTTCAAAAAACATCTCTGGTGCAAATCACCATTTATCAAGGTCTTGTAAGCCAAATGCTTTCAGCTGTACTTGTCCAATCTCATAGTTTGTGATGATGTATTTACAGCATAATCTTTATCAAACACAGTTTATGAACAGACAAAGAGGGCAACAGGCACAGTTAAAAATTACTGTTACACTAATCATAGAATCATAAAGGTTGGAAAAGACCTCTGAGATCATCTAGTCCAACCATCAANAATCCTCAAAGAACAGGGTTTGGGAGGCTTACTGGAAACCTGTTATTCCCCACAGTTGCTCAGCCATGATGCCACCTCATCACAAGGAAGAGGGAGTAACAAAGCATCAGTGCACGACACATTTCACATAGTGTTTCTCCCTGTTTCATTTATATTCCAATGGTAGCAAGTCTCCCTCCACTTAAGGTAGGTTTTTTGCAAGGATAACTTCACTTTGTGAGTAAATCTCAGCAAGAGTGACATCTGTTTGATGAATTTGGGCTGCCATCAACTGCAACATGGAAATAAATCCCCCTCACCACCACCGTCAGCCCTTTATGTTATTGTGGCAATTCAGTATCTATCTGGAAGGCTTTTCTGCCCTAGGCTGCTCCCAGCAGTTGTGTTATGCCTCTTGCCACTGAAATCTACATCACTTCTGTTTGGAATTCACAAATTTTGGGCACTGGTAGAAATTCTCAAGTCTCTTGAGTGGACTGTGTGAACCTCCTTCTGATGAAAGGCCATTACTTACCCAACCATCGTTCAGTGCTGGTAGAGACTTGCCTGCCTTTGGTGCACCTTTTTTGCTTCCACATGTAGATTCTACTCTGGCTGCTTGAGGGAATACTAGTAATTCAGAGGGATGATGGATTACTGCTCATCTGAAGTCTTCTGCAAATTCCCTGGTGCCAGACTAGTACTATTTGGAGCCTCTCCTCAGAAGAAGCTCTCCAGCTGAGACAGGGGAGATCCTGAGAGGTCATAAAGGACAAGCACATGCTGAGGCTGAGGTGCTCCTCCACTACTTAAGGTGAGACACTGATTCTATAGCAAAGAAGTACAAATGCCACAGGAATTGGGGAAAGAAGGGATGAGTGGGGCCGTGAGTCACTTATTTAATATCTTTTTGTCTGGAACAATTTCTCTCAGATATGGCCCTCTGGTCTCTCTCTGTACATTCCTGGACTACAGTTAATTAATACTGCCAAAGCATGTTTGAACTGTGTGTGCTCTAGAATTGATTAGGTTTTTTTACCTAATGAGGGGGTAGGACCACATTACACCAGCAGTCCAGAGACTGCATTACTTTTATTTGGGGCACTTTTCAAGGAAAATTGTCCTCTGTTCATGCCAAGTGCTATACATCAGACTTCATCTCCTTATTCCATAGGTTCTGCCATGACAGATGAGCAGTTCAAGCAGGGGATGACTTGTCTTTCCTCCAGACTACTCCAACTGCAGTAGAGTTGTCCAATAGTGTAATTAAAACGAACATTGGGCAGCTAGGTTTAGACAAGAAGGGAAGAGCATTTTAATGGAGGAGCAATGAGCACTGTATTTACCTCTCCACTGGTCCAACCTGCTTGCATCAGAATCTAAATGCAAACTTGCTCCTTTCTTTGCATTGGTGTCAGCCAGATAAAATTAATTTTTTGCTTACTTGTTCTTCCATAAATTCATTTTTGATCAAATTAAAAAAAAAAACCCACCCTGTTGCTCATTTGCCTGAAAATATTAGCAAGGCTATTGTCTTTTACAAATCAAATATAGCGTACATGAAGACTTGGCTCACCACCTTGATTTCGAAAGAAATGTCCGGATCACCTTCCCATTTCCCTTGCCCCACCTCCGTAGTTTTTACTGTCTCTTCCACCTTCTCTGCCTATGGAAGTTGAGTCATGGGTCATGGTCCCCTGACTAATGAGCTGTTCCGTCACCTCTTTTACTGCCTTATTCTCCAACTAAAACTGATGCATTTTTTCTTAATGGTAAGGGAATCAGTAACCCAATTAAACAGGGGAGCATTTTAACCTCCTGGCGAACACGCCATTCCGAGACAATATTTTTGCCCCAAAAGTAATCAATCTCTGTGGACCATCAAAAGCACAGATCCTATGTACTGAAGCCTTTCTCAGGTGCCAGATACTTAGTTTTTCACATCCCTTGGTGCACTTTATTATGTTGTGTCCTCTAGTGACGCTATTCTGAGACCAACGAGATATTAATACTAACACAGCCTTGCCCTAACACAGCCTGCACAGCGAAGAAACAAGACGTCAAGACCTTAGAAGTACAAGAGACACCACACACTGTGTAACAGCATACCCCTCCATTTAGGCAGAGACTGACCTTTTCAGAAGAACAAGGGCAATATAAAGAAGGTGGGATAAGCATAGCATTGGCCTAAAACGCTACTCACATTTGGAGTCATGGCTGAACTGCCCTCCTGGTAGGAGGCCAGATATCCCGGCTGCAGGTTCACAACACCCTTGAAGTGGTCTATGCCCCCAAGTCCTAATGCAAGTCTGATTCGTAAGTGATTTAGATGTTTTGTTAAAACCTCGCTCCATCTGCGGAAGTGTTTTTTACTCCCTTCCTATCACAAAAGCACTGAATGCTGACACCAAAAGCACTTGTCTGCCTGGATGCTGTGCTAAAGATGTACAACTATTACAGTAGGCTCACTTCTCGTTCTCCAGAGTGCAGTACGGTGGCTAGCGGCATTACCACACCTCCCTCCTCTATACATCACTAGCTGTGGGTCCAGCTATGTTATGTTAACCTTGGCTTAATCCATCACCATCACTTGAGTAACAGCACAGGTATTATCAAATACTTGGTGTGGTCTTCTTTCCCCTGGAAATAAATCTTTACTTTCTTATCTGGCCCCTTGGCTGATATAATTCTGTAACAGCCTGGAATAATATGTGCTTCACTAAATTTGCCATATAGTAACCTCAGCAACATTGCATCAGATCAATGTCCAGTTTCCCTCATTTATCACCCCCAAACAGTGCCTTTGGGTAAACTGTGTTTTTCATTATTTAGCATTTGACAACGGTAACTTTATTCACTACACTGAGAAGGAAACATTTTGTTTACTCCATATATAACAAATATCCCAGAGAATTATTCCTAAATTAAGCATTCAGAAAGATGGTAATGAAAGATCTTGTTTCACTGGACAACTAATTACACTTGCTGGGGATGGCAGCTTAAAGAGTAATGTAAACAAACACAGCTATGCAGTAATTCTCCTCAGGACACACCGTGTACAATTCTGAAGCGAACAAAGTCAGCTGAGACCCTCTGGGCCAAAATGTCATTTGTGACATTAAGAAAATGCCACTGCTTGCTGATTTATGCAAAGTCCACAGACTCATCAGAACTAGAGCAAATGTTGCCTGTAAATTTTAAGTCCACTAAAAACACAGTTTCATATAGTATTTGCTTTTGTAAATACTTTTTGCAAGTATTTTTGTCATTCCCATGCTTTAGTCTAAAACAAACAAGAAATTTTTCATGATTTCTTACTTAATTCAGCCACTGAACTAAGAATATAATTGCTTACACTGGAACAACAGGCTTCACACTAAAAGGCTGCTGGAAGAGTAAAAAAATGGACCTTTCTTTCTTAATTACTTGTGCCTCTACAGAGGATAGCTAGTTACACCAATCCTACTGCGTTCACTCACAGTTTGCATGCATACTTTTTAGCACCTTTTCTCCCTGCCCTTAGACAAATCCTGAACAGTTCAGATGAACAACAGTCTCCAAATAGTTTGTACAAGAAATATGCAATTCTCCCTCTTCCATGCCATTGAGGTCTGCAGCACTGGCAGAGCTGCAATACTCAGGCTAACTGCTAAAAAGCTAAGTAAGATTTTTATTCCTTAATTTTGGGTGGCCACAGTGCAGTACCTATATCTGGGCCAGGTGTAGGATCCACCTAATGCTGTCGGTGGAGAGCAGAGTCACACCTAGTCTCCACTGACTGTAGCTGGAGCCCACATAACTGTCTCGGATGTAGATACAGGTACCTCGTGCCCTTGGGGAGACAGCAGAGCACCCCACCTCCTTCCCAGCTGCTGCGCTAGAAGGGTACAGGTATGCTGTGTCATACCTGGTTACATGTCATCTCATGTAAAAATCCCAAGCTTCATGCAATGTGGATGTAGGGAGCTCAGCACCGTTTAGATCACCGACCTGCTCCTATCACAGTGTAAAACATTTTAATGTAGACACAGCCTATGCTGTTTGCTGCCCTAAAGTTAAACAAAAAGTATCGCAACCACTTCTCCTCTGTTGATTTCATCAATCATATATAGCCACAAAGCAATCTGGAAAGATTTTTCACACCTATTGTTGGAGCCGATTTCTGTGTGCTGTATGGCAGTAGCAGCAATGCTGCACATGCCCCTCCCCTCACGAAAACATGCTTATTTGCAATCCGAGAAAATTGAACCTCAAAACAAATTCCCAAGTCTCTAAATTCCAGCTGTAGCCTTGACTTCCAGCCCCAGTTTAGCAGGTTTAACTAGCTCATGCACAGCACCACACTGCTTCAGTGCTGGAGTAATTCATCTCCGCACCTCTCGGTTCTGTATGGCAAAGGTGTGGGCAAGCCACAGGACAAGCGAGACTGCAGGCTCCTGTGTTTGCAAGGCTTTGCCACGCAAGAGGCAGCAGCTCTTTTAGGGCCACCAAACTGGTCAAAGCTTTCTGTGTCTCTTTTTGAAATACCTGTGGCTCCTGATCCAATACCATTTTTACCCAACATTCGTTGTATTTCTTTGTGACTTCATGTCGTGGCTTTCTCCTTTCTGCCCTACATCCAGGTGATTCAGTTCTTCCTGTACTTCTTTACTTGCCTCTAAACTGACCACCGGTTGTCTGACCACACTACTCCAACAGTTAACCACAGCGGGGACTTGCTGGAATACCTCTAAACCCCCATCCAACCTTTGTACCCAAGCTTCCTTTCAAAAAAAAAAAAAAAAAAAAGGGGGGGAAAAAAAAGGTGCATGTCTTAGCCCCATACTAGAACAGCTGTATCATGCACCCAAACCCAAAGCTTCAAAAAACTTAATGAAACTGAAACTCATTGCTCCAGTTTTTGGAAGGTTTTCTGCCATCAGGCACTAGAACTGCCTCCTCTTCTGACATGGGCATCCGCTTAGGATACTAACTGACACTGGAAAATCATCTTTTAAGTGGAGAAGAGAGAACTGTTCCCTGCTTGGATACACTCCAGAAGTAAATTATTTTATTCTCACCTGTAAACCAGACCTAAAATGGTGATGGTCAAACAGCTTTAGGAGCAATCCCTTCTTGCAGGAATCTCAGGCCAACACTAAGGCCCAGTGCCTCAATAACTGCGTACAATAGAGGAGCAACAGAGCAAGCAAACTCTGTTTACAGCAGCCTTTCCAAGGAGCATGATTTCTCCAAACAACTTTATAGTATCTAAATATTAACAAGGTACACAACATAGCAACTCGTACACAAATTAAAAAAATTTGGAACACTAGCACCACCAGCCAATATTTGTCTCAACAGTGTTGGCTTCGTCTTGTCTGTTCCTGAATCATTTTTCTTTACATCACAAAATCTGGAATGACTGAACATCCTTGCAAAATCTGTGGCTATTTCACTATTTACTACAGTTTTTCCTTATTTTCAAAAAAAAAAAAATCCCTTTTCTATTCAGCTTCTGTAACTTTAAGCAGAGGAACTGCTCTCCGTTTCTTTTTCAATTTTCTTTGCATGTCATTTACCCATGATTCTGCTAGGAATAAAGCATAGTTAAATGAATATCTTTTGTCTGTGGTTATTATAAGCAGAATTAATATAATTGAGATGGGAGTTCCAAATCCAACCTGCCTTTCAATTTCTTTCAATTATGTTTCATTAAAATTACCCTATGTCATTGGTAACAGTTATGTCAGGTTTATATGTCAAGGCAAGAAGCCAGCTTCAAATGGCATTTTCTACCATACCAAAAACATAACATTTCTGTAACTACGTTACTGAGCATCTATATTATTATTCATTAGATGCAAATTTCTTTGTGTCACTCCTGAGTAAATAAATGCATTCTTCCCTAATAAAATTCTCGGATGCACCACTTAGTTTGTGCACAATTTTTTTACATTGTTTTAACTGATAATCAATAGCCCTCTACATCTTCATATTCAAATGAGCGACTATTTTTGAGGCACAGACAAGAATGGCATACCACTTAATTCTGCTCTAATAATATTTGAATCATTTAGGGGAGTAGTCATCTTGACAAAAAAAATGCAAATCTGATCCAGTCGTGGTGCAAGGAATTCTTTTCCAGAGATGTCAAAGTCATCAGAAGCTGTGTAATTAGCAGCACTGATAATTTTGTTTTTCACGTTGCTTACACTTGTCTAAAAAACTTCCTAAGGCCTCTTCTTAACCTGTTAATGAAAGTTATAGGCAATACAATTGTATGCATGCAAAATGAGCGTTCTTTTTATTGTTTTCTCTGGTTTTATTGTCTGACTCCCATTTCTTCTGAATCTTGTGATTTTCTGATTTTGTTTCCTGCAAAGTAAATTTTGTCTTTTAATTATCTTCTCTCTAAATGGCACAAAGACATCACTGAAGAGCTCAATAGAGAGAAGCTTTGCAAGCTATTCTAAGAAAAAAACCCTGAAGATGATCCAAAATGCAGTGAAGTCGGTATGAAACCTCCCTCCCCACCTCCTTTGGAATAGGTCGCAAATGAGGCAGAAGTAGGTGCTGCACTTTTGTGCCAGACTTCCCCCCAAAAAGGAAATCAGCAGTGACCTGGCTCCAGCTTTTGTTCCTTGCAGAAAGCACTGGAGAAGAGATGGTAACACCTCAGCTTCTCGCTCAAACAGTCCAAACAATGAGCCCGTTTATACAGGAACATACGTGAGCGCTTATATGCCATCCCTGTGTTTAGAGACTCTCACTGTAGGAAAATGAGAAAATAAACTACTTAACTGTGCAAGTAATTTCAGCTGGAGCCGATTATCCATCTGCTAATACAGTGCAGCCTGGAAGCTTTGCCAATGACAGATTAAGGTCAAATAAATGATCATTCCTATGAGATACACTCCTCTTCCTAAATGTATTTTTATTTTCAATATGTTGTGATCAAAGAGCCTATAATAATAGTGTATTAGCATAATTTCTTGTAGTGAAGCTACAGCAAGTTTCTGGAATAACAACGGGGTCTAGTCAGCATGTCTAAGAGACTCTGGTCTAAAGAGCTTACAGGTGAAAAAGGCAAAACACAGAAAAAAACTGCAGAAAGAAAGTGTTGTTACTTCATTTTACAGGGGCAGAACGAAAGCACAGGGCTTGGGGGAAGGGGGCATACGAGGCGTGCAGACACTGCAGTAACAATGGCAACTCTAAAGCCTGCATCGAGTGACAGGGTGAGGCTGAAACTCTCCCATGATGTGCCTAAGCGTATTTTCCCCAAACTTCACTTTGTGCCGAGTCGTTTTTGCAGAAGCACTTTTTCTAAAAGGTTTTTAAAGATCAGCTTGTGTCAGCTCTGAAAATCCCAACCTACACAGTTGTACACACACACACTACGTGCAACTGAAGAGAAGGTCTTAGTGTGAAAAATGTTAAGCAAACCAAGTTATAGGGACTGCTATCTCCGCAGCCCAAAATATAAGACAGCAGAGACAGACAGGTAATTATCTGTATTTAATTTTATGACTGGAAAGTTACACAAAGGTAGTGCAGGCGTGTTTCAGATTCAGGCACAGGTCTTAAGTGCTAAACAGGTAAGCCTCATTCACGCAGGCACATCGCTCAAGTGTTTTAAATCTTTGCACAAGCTGTCTTGTCTTTTACCACAGCTCTGACCACGAGAAAATGCTCTTTCCTCAAAGCCAGACACAGAATACGTAAATTGAGGATGATAACACTGACCTCTTTTTTTGCATCCAGCGCTTTAATACCTACTGATGAGAAGCGCTGCCTGGAAGCTGGGTACCATTACGTAAACCGAGCATCCTCACACCAGTAATCCACAGATGTCTCACAAATTCTTGTATAACGGACTGGCAGGCGCGGTGCGTGCGTTGCCTCCTCTCAAAGAAGCCGCTTTGCATGGAAGATAAGAGCCTGCTTAGCCTGTCCCACAGAAGCTGAGCTCCAACGGTGCCCCATCTGTGCTGCACATGGCACAGGTAGGAAAAACAATAGCGTGTCACTGCCTAATTAGGGACCACAGATCAATGCCAGGCATGTTGGAAATCACGATTAAAAATATTTTGAGCTGGAGTTTTAAAGGGGGGGAGGGGCTGGTAAAATCAGGAGTTTGCTGAAAGTGAAGGCAGTCTGACAGATATTCAGATTTTTTTAAGGCAGTTCAGAAACTACTTTAGTCCCCCTCTCTCCTGAAGGAGAAAAAAAGGAATAATATGAGAAGTGAAGTAACACCTGACTTTTTAAAGACTTTTTTAAAGGTTCACTGTGAAACAAATTTTGTCATACACTACAAAAGTTTTTTCAAAGGAGGTGAAACACAGGGGTCATAAGTGCCCTCTAATTGAGAGTACACTGCCAGAGGTGCTTAGGACATGAATTTGGTCAGTGAATGTAAGACAAACAATATAAATGTATTTAGATACTTAACATGTGTGCTGAAGTACCTTCAGATTTCCCTTAGAAGTTTACAGGATGCTCTCTTGCTTTAGCATAGGTATGTTTCAGATGCAGCAGTGAATAATCAGTATTTTTGAAAAATGGATCAAGGACTTTGAAAAGAAGGAATCAAGAACCTCGAAAACCAGGAGCACACAACTAGTGATCACCAGTTGGCTTGGTTCAAAGGGCAGAAAGACGACACCGCTGGGAAAAAGAAGTTCATCAAAATATTTATGGAAAGTCAAAGGGGTCTTTTTAGCATGCTAGAACAGCACACTTGTCCTTTCTTTTTTTTCGCTTCTTGAAAGTAGCAAACCAAATTAGGGTAAAAAAAAAACAACCCTAAAGTCATAAAAACAACCTTCCTAAAACCTAAGTAAGCTGCTCCCCAGCGATGAAAGGCCGGACATATGAAATCACTTTATTATATCCTTGGGCCACACACGAAAAGCTTGCAATACAGGAACGGAAATTAAGGGTACATGCAGAAAAGTAGCCAAGAACTTGTGTGGTTATAGATGCTGGACTGCCTATTACTTCTGAAAGCTTTTTCTGCCTCTACAGAAGAATAACGGGGCAATACAGTATGGGAGCGCCCATTGTACTACTAACCCATAAATAGATGTTCCTCACCAGAACTGCCAGCCAGGTGTACTTCCAAACCACTGATTCCTAACTGCTAAATTTCAAATTATGCAGAGTTTTTACTAATTAATAACTAACTTGCGAAGTCATCGATATTCTATCGCACCGTAACCATCAGCAAGCATTGGGAAAGTGGGATCTGCATCCCTGATTGCAGCAGAATTAACTCAGTCAGGCCACAAATTTGGGGACTACTCCCAATTTGTGCATCGTTTAGTAGGAAATGCATCACAGTGGATTCAGGGATTTCAGGGACTGCCACACTCAAGCTTTCAAAGATCCTGTACTCAGCAAAATAAATCACCAGATTATCTTCAAAATCATCAGGTATTTAAAATAGCATACTTATTATTCCTTTTACTCACCCTTCTAGTTTAGAACTGTGATTTTCAGATAAACAGGTGATTTCAGGAACTCTGAGCAAAAAATAGGAATATCATGAGACTCTGCTGGAAACTGTGACAGCTGATTTCACAGGACCATGGCCTATTCCTATTATTCACAGGGAGTTTTCTCACTAGTATGTACCTTGTTCTCAGAAGTTACTCCTCGTGGACCTCAAAGCTTTCCAAAGATCACTAACGTGTCTTCACCATCAGCCTTCACTAAAACTTCCACTGGACCTCTCCGGTTGTGTCGGCAGCCTCCCTGGCTGCATGGACCTGGGAGGTAATACCTATTTCAGAGTCTCCAGCCTAGGGACGTTATTGGTATTGGCATGCAGAAGGCAGTCCTCCTCGTGCTCTCCAGAGGAATGAGGAACCTTTGCCGGCACCATGCTTCACTTCCCAGCCAGACCAGAGGGGTGCCACCAGAGAAATGTGCCCTTCTCCACATTTCTAATTAGCTCAAATGCTGTAATTTAGAAAGCAGGTCATTGATTGACTTAACAAATGGTTAAAATTCATTTTCTCTCAAATCCCTGCTGACAAGGCAGGTGTACCCTGCTGAGTAGCCCCTGCCTGGTGTGGTTTTGAGCTGTGGTGTTGGGCTGGGGAGGTCTCCCTACTCAGCCCATCCCACCCACTCTTCCTCCACCCTGGAAGGAAGCAAACCCACCCGTTGCACGAAGCTGGGTGTTTCATTGACACGGGTTTGCACCATCTGTGCTGAGCCGACGCACCACCATGCGGAAAGAGAAACACTACCTATTGCAGCTCTTGTGCCGGCGCATTTGGCATACGCAGCCCAAAATGACTCACTCCAAAACATTTAAATGGGGAAATGCGTGAATTAGAGTTGGCTCTCACAGCACCCAGCTCTCCACCTCTTGCAGTTCTGACGTGTTTTAGAGTGTTATTAATGCATTTGTCTTACCTGCTAAGGGATTTACTAGGTGGAGGTAAATGCAACTGGGGTGAAGAGCATGGAGGACGGCACTAGTAGGAACCCTGAATCCCAGTAAACAGCTACTGCTGTCACTCCGGGAGAGAAGGAGGATGTCACCTGCTCACAGGCAAGCCAGGTGACGTGGCTCTCCCCCCTGGTGCACAACGCCTTTGTCTCCTCTCAGTCCCTCTCACCCGGGTGAACCCCCAGCCCTCCTCCCCATCCCAAGGGACTGTGCTGGCCTCGCTCCCCACTCTCCTGGCTATGAAATCACCTGGAAAGTTCACTCACTCTTCTTTTTGTGAGTGTCAGGAGCCTTCTGACTGTGCTGTTCAAATATTTAGGAAAGCCTTGTGTGGTATAAAACCAATGACATCCACTGAAAACACGCTTATGATCCAAGATACACCTGTTCGCCGAGACTCTGCCCATTTTACCCGGTTGCATCTTGCTACAGAAGCTGTCCCAGTGGCACCAGCAAAAAATTGTCTCCGCGGAAAGATAGTGGTGTTTGCACACATAAAAACAATTGAATCTCACCAAGATTACTGGAGCAAGTCCTTATTTAAGTGACAATATTTCTTAGCTATTTAAAGGGCATTTCATTATCTTTCACAACTATTGTTTAAAAAAAAACAAAACATTTTTTTTACAGA